>CM064514.1:4158852-4167506 GCA_032716605.1 Paralithodes platypus | reverse complement strand
TGTGCACGATTTCGTCGATATCAAAAAGATCTCACCACAATCCGACGTATTTTGGCCGTGCCACAACAGAAAACAAACAACCCACCCCAATATCGCTGTAAATCAAGAGGTTTCCCCCACACCCGACGCAGCACCTT
Source organism: Paralithodes platypus (assembly GCA_032716605.1). Lineage (NCBI taxonomy): Eukaryota > Metazoa > Arthropoda > Malacostraca > Decapoda > Lithodidae > Paralithodes > Paralithodes platypus. Next base: position 4,167,369 of record CM064514.1, on the reverse strand, counting down.
CGACAACCAAAACCCCTAAGGCTCAAACCTGCAACTCCAAGAAAGGCCCTACCCATCCTCATGCCTTCCACCACAAACCTACCTACCCTGTTCCGGCAATCCCCAACCCCGTAGACCCCTGTTCCAACCTAAACCGAGCCACGCGAAAAAAAAATCTTTCACCGGAACAACACCTACAACACCTACCCAAGTAAAAACCCTACCTTAGTAATTATCAACCCCTATGATTTCCCTGCCTGTAATGCTCAGTGTGCCCTCCATCAAATTCGTGACTCTGCCAAACCTTGCCCCTCTACTCCTCGCATTTCTGTAAATGAAGAGGAGTGGGGACAAGAGGAAGAAATTGCCCCCCATATCATGACCTCAGACGATACCGAGGAAACCCTGGAGGAGGTAGATACCGACCCCCAGGATTTTTAAAGTATCCCCCGCCCACGATGGGCTCGGTGGGGGACGCCATAACTGATCACACTGCCCCCATTTATTACATGGCCAAAATCAAGGACATTCCTGTCCGCTTGTTAATCGACACAGGAGCTGCCAAGTCATGTCTGTTCAAGTCTTATTATGATCAACACCACCGACTATTTGGCCCCTTGTTAACCACCAAAACAGAACTAATCTCAGCTACTGATACTTACTTAAATCTCCTAGGAGTCACTTTTCCCCTGTCAGTAACTACTCCTGCTCGTTGTTATCACACGTTCACAGTATTTTCCTCCCACTGTAAACATTACGATGATTTCCTTGGACTTGACCTCCTTCAAAAACTCCAGGCCCAGATTGACTGCGGCCAAAGGCTGATCTCATTCAAAAACAAATTCCAGCCCAAAGCCTCTGACAAACCAATCACGCAGAAACCCATTCCCAAAAAGAAAAACCACCTTCCCCCTCTACAAACCCTGAGTCAGGGTTACCAAGTTGCAGCTAGCACTAAGGTGACTCCTAAACCCTCCCCTTGCCCCGAGTTCTCTCAAAATATCACCCAATTCAGTAAAAAAATGTCTCAACAAACGAAAGAAGACAAGTCCAAGCAACTCCCTCTCGGTAATCCCCTCAATTCTCGTAACTCTGTCCAGAATAAATCCTCCCATGTTTTCAGGACAGACTCTGATATATGTAACCATAATTCTATCAAATGTTTATGTACACATGTTTCCAGAGAAAATGCCTACCGATGTACTCAACAATGTTTTCCCATGCCCCCAGAAATGTTCAACTATCCCACAACCAACAACAATTCCCTTGTGACAGTTTTCCGTCAGTAGCTCCCTTCCCCCCCCCCCCCCCCCCCCCCCACACACAATACACACCCCTAGAAAATTCATAACCCCACACTTGACTCGCCCTCTCATGACCAACAAACTCACCAGTCCCACATAACCTTTAACCAGACCGTTACTGCCACCAAAAACATTCCCCACATTCGTCCTGTTAACAACCCCAAATCAATACACCAGTCCTACACCGCGCCGTTAATCCCCCCCTCACGCGTGCCGACCGAGGGACACAACCATGTTCCCACCATGCCCCCAGAAATGCCCAGCTATTCCACACCCACCCCAATCCCCCTTATGACAGTTTTTCGTCAGTAGCTCTCTTCCACCCCCACACAATTCACACCCCTAGAAAACTTCACAACCCCACACTTGACTCGCCCTCTCATGACAAACAAAACCACCAAATCCACATAAACTCCAAACAAACCGTCACTGCCACCGACAACGCTCCCCAAATTCGTCCTTCTAACAACCACAAATCCTTACATCAGTCCTCCACCAATAACCCATCTTCTATACCTCACGCTCCCCCCACCAACCCTCCGCAGTCCCTCCAACAAATCCCGTTTTCTAACCCCCTCACACCGCGCCCCACTGATCCTCCCACACGCGCCGTTAATCCCCCCCTCACATGTGACCCCCACCAAAGTGACCTTGCCCACCTTATAAGTACCAAGCACCTGCTCGCCAGTCAATCCCCCACCATCATTAGCCCAGCTGTAGTTCAGGATAAATGCCAAATTCCCCCCCACCATCAAAAATGGGTGAACCTGCGGCCCATACCCCAAACTCACATGATATTTTCCCCCACTACCACGTCCCCCAACCCCCATCGTTGCCTCTTACAACCTGCCATCATTTCCGCTCGCATCAACCACATTCTCGTGGCAAATATCTCAGAGGAATCCCTGACATTACCAAAAGGTCTCATTATAGGAGACCTCGAAACTTTCGATGACCTCCCCATACATTGTAACGACACCCCTACCAGCCTCCAGTTGCCCCCTCTCCCTGAGACACTATCTGACCACCAAAAGAACGGCATGTACGACCTACTGCTGGAATGCAGTGACGTGTTTGCCCAACAACCCACCGAAATCGGACAGACTGATGTAGAACAACACATCATTAACACCACAGGCCCCCCCATACGACAACCATCCCGTAGAAAGAACCCCATACAACGTCAGGAAGAGGAACGCCAAGTCCAGGAAATGTTAGAGGCCGGGATTGCCACCCCGTCCATTAGTCCCTGGTCTTCCCCTGTTGTCTTAGTCAAAACGAAAGATGGGACAACCCGTTTTTGCGTCGATTGCAGGAGTTTAATGACGTAACCATTAAAGACGCTACGCCCTTACCCCGAATAGACGATTCCCTTGACTCCCTACATGGATCTAAATGGTTCACTACCCTTGACTTGCAAGCAGGGTATTGGCAAGTGCCTATCAAGGCCGAGGACCAAAAGAAAACAGCATTTTCCACTAGTGGTGGCCATCACTATGAATTTAACGTCCTACCTTTTGGCCTCTGTAACGGACCCGCCACTTTCTCCCGTTTGATGGAAGCGGTATTACATGGCCTAACCTGGGAAACCTGCCTAGCCTATCTGGACGATATTATTGTGTACTCACCAACCTGGGAAGAACACCTCCTCAGGTTGAGAGAAGTCCTTCAAAGAATCCGAGCCGCCGGGTTAAAATTAAAACCCTCAAAGTGCGAAATTGCCCGAACTAAAGTAGATTTCCTCTGACACGTGATATCTGAACATGGTATTGCGCCAGACCCAAAGAAACTTCAAGCCATACAAAACCAAACCCCACCCACCACTGTTAAAGGAATACGTTCGTTTCTAGGTTTAGCCACATACTACAGACGTTTCGTCCCCCACTTTGCCACCATAGCCAGACCCCTCCACCAACTTACCCACATGGGTGCAGTTTTAGCTCAAGTCAGAGACGGAGAGGAACATGTGATAGCTTATGCCAGCTCCACCCTCACCCAAACACAACAGAATTACGCAGCCACCAAGAGAGAGTGCTTAGGGATCATTTGGGCACTCAGCCACTTCCGGTCATTTGTGTTGGGCGCAAAACTCGACATAATCACCGACCATCAATCTTTACAATGGCTGCGTAGGTGTGAAACCAACTCAGCCATTTTGGTACGTTGGAGGGAGACACTAGAGGACTACGACTTTACCATACAATATCGTCCAGGCAAACTCCATACCAATGCAGACGCCCTGTCACGTTTGCCAGTACCAAAAGACCCCCCCACCAACCTAGCCGCCTTACAAAACACTGAGTTGGTATCTACCCCCACCCCCCCACCCAATACCCCCTCCGCCCCCTCCCTAATTCAATCTTGGGAAGCAAGAATCAGACCCCCCTGGATACCGTTAAATGTCTTCAGGGGACTGACTCGCTGGGGAGATCAACTTGCCACAGACACTGGTCACATAATCTTGGACCCCACCATTGCCCATGACTACATGATTGCCATCCACGAGGGAAACGGCATACACCTTGGACAAAAGAAGATGTTAAAGATCTTCACAGACCAATACTGGACCCCCAACCCCTCCAAAATTGCACAACGAGTGACAGAATCCTGCAAACCGTGTTTATTGGGAAAGGATAGATCACGCACCCCAGGCCCAGCTGGTACCATTTCTGCCAACAAACCGTTCCAAGTCCTATCCCTCGACATCATGGGCCCGTTTCCTTCTTACGCTGGCAACCGCTATATCGTCACATTTGTTGACGTATATTCAAAAAATGTAATAGCCTGCCCAGTTAAAGACCACACAGCCACCACAGTCGCCACACTGCTTGCCACAGAAGTGTTTCATATATTCGGCCTTAACCTTGCTCTTCTATCGGACAATGCCCCCGAGTTTAGTGGATACGTTTGGCAACAATTCACCCAACAATGCGGTATTAAGATTAAACACTCATCCCCGTACTGGCCTCAAGGAAATGCTATATGCGAACACAGCCATCGCACCATCAACAACCAGTTACATACAAGAATGATTGCTCTTAACACCTCAGACTGGCCATCACAACTAAAGATGATACAATGGGGCATGAACACCTGTCCCCGAGAAGACGGTATTTCCCCTCATGAACGTGTTTACGGTGTACCCCCCCTGTTACTGCCATTCCATCACCACGCTCACCTTCCCTCCACCACCTCCACAATTGACCCATTGCAACATTTGCAAAACACCAAAACTGATAACATCGATGACAAAAACCCTTTCGCCATCCATGACACCGTAATGGTAGCCAACCTCCCTATCACCAACAAGTTAGGCCCTCACTATGTCGGGCCCTACACCGTCATAAAAGTCCCAAATGCCTTTCAAGTCACCATCGATTATCACGGCGTGACTCGCACGTTCCGAACTAGATTCGTCCGAGCGTTTAAACCTCTAAAGCCACAAGACATTACCTCACCCCACACATCCGACCCTGAATTAAACACCCCTACTCACCCTTCCACTCAGGCTATGAATATTCCCATACAAACCCCTAAGGACCTAAGCCCTCCAGCACCGAACCGACAAATCATTCCTCAACATACCCCCCAAACTAACCTCCACAAACCCCAAGCCCCCACTATCACACCCTCTTCCACCATGACACCTTCCTTCACTTCTGATAGTCAAGTACCTCCCCAACTTATCCAAGTAAGAAAACCTCCACCCACAACGGAAACCCTCCCGTCTAGCCCTAACATACCTCCACCAGGCACCACAGTGAGAAAACCACCACCCCCACCCCAAACCAAGTACACACCCAACCGCACCACACAATCTACCTCAGTAACCTCACGCTACAACTTACGCCCACGACAAAAATCGTTTAAAACCTCCAGAAAACACACCCTGCTAACCAAGTTCCGTAGGGCTGCCAGACCACTACCCTCCTACTCCTCCTCTTCTTCTTCGTCGAATTCTCCCCCACAAAGGGAAAGAAGACAAATAATCACCAGCAAATCACCGACCTCACCAAAGTACACACCCCACACACGTACCTACCCCCAACCCTCCAACTTAAATCTCCACTCCCTACCCACCCGTCTAGCCCCCCCCCGCATCCGCCCCTTTCCCCTCCACTATCCCCGCAACCCCACCCACACATCAACCAACCTCCTCATCTCATCGAACCCCCAACCAACCAACCCCTAAAAAATTCCCCCCCCAAAGTCACCCCTGAGAGAACCCCCATACATACCCCCACCAAATCCTCTTCCATTTCGCCTACCACCCTCACCCAACAAAAACCTCCACACGCATCTACCTCTCAAATAATCCCCGACCTCGCCCCCAATAAAGGCCCTTCACCTGTAAAACGTTTTTCCCCTCAAAATAAAACATCGTCGAGCGACTCAAGTCCCACGACAAACATCTACCTTCCCACCAGGACCTCCAAAGGTAGAATAATCAACAGACCCATCAGATTTAAAGACAGTTATACAAAAACAACACCCCGTTCTGACACTAAAGACCCAAGCCACACAACACACACGCCCCCCTCTTTCTCACACACCTCCTTCACGCACCTTACCTAAACCGATCTTGCGCATTGCCTCACTATATTTCCCCAGCCTACAAAACCGCCCAAGAAAACCCCCAAAACCCCAGACTCATATCCCCCCTTCATCCCCAGCTCTGTTTTCACGCGTTAATCCCTCCCCTTCGGTTAGTAACCCATTCACCACACTAAACAGACCTCCTGTCAGTCCCACACACCTCACTCCGACCCCCACGGGGGAAAGCTACAAACCATTTATACAGATGGTTAAAGTAAAAACCCCCACTGGACGCTTAGCCCGTATACAACGCCCACATCAAGCCCGGGCAACCGCCCGCCACAACACAGAGGACACATTCTTACAGGTATACATTGACCTACAAAAGAAACCTGACCGTCGCTCTCTTGCTTGGTGGAACCTTCTAAATACCCTCAAAATGACCCACCATGACTATGCTTCTTTTTACTTCACCCTTGAGGCTCGAGGATGAGCCTATAATGAAGGAGAGGGAAGTAAAATGCCCCAGAACGAGAAGCCCACCACAGAAGCCACGAACGAACACCACACAGAAACACCCAAAAGAAAGGTCCACAGAACGAAAGGACCAGCTGACCAAGCCAGCCAATTCAGACAGGCCCAAGCCCGCAGGGCTAAGCAGCTCCAGGCTGCACCCACCTACCCCTTCTAAACTGACCATTTTTCCACACCTCACGTACACTACCCCCTCGTGTCCTACACTTCTAGCTACAATGATGATGAACAGGAATATATATTCATATTAAAAAACACCCATGCCCTGTCCCTACGTTGAGCCAATGCCAACAAATCAAGACAGCCATAATTATATCTATGTATGTTCTTACATCCGAGAAGTAGATGTTATATACCTTAGAAGTTAATACACCCATGCTGTCCCTAGGTTTAAGATATTCAAATTAACATACCCTAACATACCTTATCTTGCCAGACTAAGTTTCTGAAGACCCCTCGCCCCCATAAAATCTATGTATTCAATCCTTAGGTTAAGTATTCATATGAACATTCCCTAACATATTTTGTCTTGCCAGACTAAGTTTCTGAAGACCCGTCGCCCCATAAAATCTATGTATCCAATCCTTAGGTTAAGTATTAATATTAACATTCCCTAACATCTTGTCTTGCCAGTCTAAGTCTCTGAAGACCCATCGCCCCATAAAATCTATGTATTCAATCCTTAGGTTAAGTATCTTTATCCGCCATTGTGTTCACCTTTTTCCATTTACTTTTCCACAATTGTCATACGTCTTCCAATTGCCTCCTTCGTATCCACAGTCCACACTACGCCAATTTGCTTCGTGTCCTACACCTCTTACCCCAACCAGAGATTGTATAGATAACCTTGTTACCAGTATCTGTCATAAGTATCTCGAAACAATAACTAAGTACCCCTACGAACTGCCGCTTTTCTTGGTATATATAATTCATAGAAAACGCAGTTCCCAGGGCCAACTAATAGTATCCATAACCCCTCGTACTGACGAATAATACACCATGTTTTTCCCCACTTTACCCACAGTCAAGCACACACCTACAGTTCACCTCCTTCTCCCCCCCCTAGCCCCACAGTCCACATAATTCTATCTTTTCCAGACTCATATACCACCCCATAGTTGCATTCCCCGGTAGCATTTGGCTAACGTACTTTCACTGCCTTTTCAAACTCCAATATCAACTGCAGCCTAATGCCACCCCCACGCCCAGAGACCTTAGGGTCAAATTGCCCTATAGCCCCCCTGAACTCCTCCCCTCTCATTATAAGACTCCGCGCTTCTCGACTCTTGTCCGACCTAGCCTCTCTCTCATACCTCTTGAAGATCCTTGATTTTTCCGTTGTTAACGCTCTCCAACCTTTTATATATATACTCCTATCCAGCCTGCCTTCCCTTAGTAGGCCAGAACAACATTAGAACTTTACTAACCCCTTGCATGCCATCTATTCTCTTATAACCCATTCACAACCCTGTCCCCCATGGTCGTCGGTGCGAGGCTCGCCGCTCGCCAGTAACTAACTTCTATTGCCATACTTCCAGATAAATGTGGCAGAGTTAGCAAACAGTCTCCACCACATCCAGCAAGCCATGCAATTAACAACGAACCGATTACACCCAGCTAGCCAAGGCACCTTCGGTTTTGATATTAAGAACACCCACATCTGTCTCATAAACAGAGGGTTATTACCAACACTGGTGATATGGCAAGCCCCTAGCCACAGCCGCCGGACGACCATCCCAGAGGGAGAATGCCCGGCTACCTCTTTTTACCCACCCGAGGAGGGAGACACCCACCCCCGCGGAGGTATACCTGACCCCTGTTTTGACTTCCGGGTCATTGCCAGGTAGGAATTCTTCCTATCGATGAACTAACCATGCATGTCTAACCCTCTTACTCACTTCTCTGCACCCACAATAACCCATTCACCTGTTTTGCATACTCGGATAGTCAAATTAGCACCTCAGCTATGCAATAGAACAAAGACTAAGCAATATAAGAGAGACGCCCCTATCACAGCTGTCCCAGTCCTCCCCGCAAAGTAGATCCAGTAAATTCCAAAAGTAGATCCAAAGTAGATTCCATAAATACTTCCAGTATAGCCAAAATAGTACCTTTTACTAAGGCTCAGTTATATCACAAATTGAAGGCTTCCTATAGCCATGTG
>CM064514.1:4123852-4151352 GCA_032716605.1 Paralithodes platypus | reverse complement strand
CCACTCATCTTCTTTCCCACTCCCTATCCCCACCCTTATCCCACTCACCTCTATCCCACTAACCTTTATCCCACTCACCTTCTATCCCACTCACCTATCCCACTAACCTTTATCCCACTCACCTTCTATCCCACTCACCTATCCCACTAACCTTTATCCCACTCACCTTCTATCCCACTCACCTATCCCACTAACCTTTATCCCACTCACCTTCTATCCCACTCACCTATCCCACTAACCTTTATCCCACTCACCTTCTATCCCACTCACCTATCCCACTAACCTTTATCCCACTCACCTTCTATCCCACTCACCTATCCCACTCACCCTTATCCCACTCCCTTCTATCCCACTCACCTATCCCACTAACCTTTATCCCACTCATCTTCTATCCCACTCACCTATCCCACTAACCTTTATCCCACTCACCTATCCCACTAACCTTTATCCCACTCACCTTCTATCCCACTCACCTATCCCACTAACCTTTATCCCACTCATCTTCTATCCCACTCGCCCCCTATCCCACTCACCTTCTATCCCATTCTACCCTTTCCAACTCAACCCCTATCCTACTCACCTTCTATCCCACTCACCTTATATCCCACTCACCTTCTATCCCACTCTCCTTCTATCCCACTCGCCCCCTATCCCACTCACCTTCTATCCCACTCACCTTCTATCTCACTCGCCCCCTATACCACTCACCCTCTATCCCACTCACCCCCTATCCCACTCACCTATCCCACTTACCTTCTATCCCACTCACCCCTATCCAACTCAACCCCTATCCCACTCACCTTCTATCCCACTCGCCCCCTATTCCACTAACCTTTTATCCCACTCACCTGCTATCCCACTCACCTTTTATCCCACTCACCTTCTATCCCACTCGCCCCCTATCCCACTCACCTTCTATCCCACTCGCCCCCTATTCCACTAACCGTTTATCCCACTCGCCTGCTATCCCTCTCACCTGTTATCCCACTCACCCCCTATCCCACTCACCTATCCCACTCACCTTCTATCCAACTCACCTTCTATCCCACTCACCTTCTATTCCACTCGCCCCCTATTCCACTCACCTTCTATCCCACTCGCCCCCTATCCCACTCACCTTCTATCCCACTCACCTTCTATCCCACTCACCTTCTATCCCACTCACCTTCTATCCCACTCACCCCTATCCCACTCACCCCCTATCCCACTCACCTTCTATCCCACTCAATTTCTATCCCACTCACCTTCTATCCCACTCTCCTTCTATCCCATTCACCTTCTATCCCACTCACCTTCTATCCCACTCACCTTCTATCCCACTCTCCTTCTATCCCACTCACCTTCTATCCCACTCGCCCCTATCCCACTCACCTTCTATCCCACTCACCTCCTATCCCACTCACCTCCTATCCCACTCAACCCCTATCCCACTCACCTTCTATCCCACTCAACCCCTATCCCACTCGCCCCCTATCCCACTCGCCCCTATCCCACTCGTCCCCTATCCCACTCGTCCCCTATCCCACTCACCCCCTATCTCACTCGTCCCCTATCCCACTTGCCCCCTATCCCACTCACCTTCTATCCCACTCGCCCCATATCCCACTCACTTTCTATCCCACTCACCTTCTATCCCTTTCACCTTCTATCCCACTCACCTTCTATCCCACTTACTTCTGATGTAACTATATAATTATTTCGGGTTTGTTTTGCTTTAACCCGTACAGCCCCAGCGACGCGTCTGACGCGTCGGCGATGTATGTAACGCACAGCCCCAGAGACGCGCCTGACGCGTCACCCTAATTGCGCCGACCGTAACCTCAGGTGTAGCCACTCAAGAGGGCTCAGATTTGTATGGGAACTGTGTACGTATCCCACGCAACCGTGCCGATGGTTGAAAACTCTCAAAGTCCACGTGCGTGCGCGCGAGCGCGCAATAACCTGTTTTTTTGGGATAATTGCCTTCAATTTTTTACTCTTGTAAAATCCGTTTTCGGGGGCTCTGTAGGACCATTTTTTAAGCTTTTAGAGCGGTTTTTCGTGGTTTTTCCTTCATTCCTAACCCATTCGCTATTGTTTCTGGAATAAAACCATTTTTTGAAAACTGGCCGGGTTCTGGTGCGCAAACATTACAAAACTAGCCGGGGCTCCACGGGTTAATTCGCAACATGTAACTCCAGGGTCATTTTACACTCCTTAATTAACTTTTTGGCTTTACGTCGTAGATCTATGAATTAAAATTAGTTCATTTCCGAGGTTTTAAATCTTTCATGAGCAATTTTCTTCGCAAACAAACAGTCTGCAATCTCTATATTCCATCATTTAGGCTTATCATTATGGAATGAACGTCAATTTGTCAATGGTATGCACGTGCAGCTTGCACCGCTTTGAAGTAAGTGGCAGTGAAAAATTTCCCAGGATATTTCTATGTAATTTTTGTTACTCAAATAGCTCCAATCAGTTTCTTTAATTACTGTTCTGAGTTTATGAAAGTTTGCTTTTTTGAAACTTGGGACTTTCTCATTGCTGCTATTTGATTCATTACTATTAAACTTTATACTGAAACTGATCCTTCTTCTTCTTGTCAGTGGGACCCGCAGAGGGCTGCTCTCGGGCAGCATGATATACGGGGGCTGTGCAGGGGAATTAGGAGCAAGGGATAGGATCGGGTCAAGGATTAGGGAGATAATGATTAGTGATCCTATTTCTAAAGGAATCAAGAGTGGGGCTATAACTATGTGAGATGGAAGGGGAATCCACTCTTGGATGCTGCGGGGAAAAAATTAATGTCTGAATATAATAATAATAATAATAATAATAATAATAAACGGTTTATTATATGAATATGTTCGTGCTTGCCTGATATGCCCCATTAATTGCTCTTTCCATTCACATATGCATAGCCTACGTGAGTTTCAGTTGGGATGTGTGTACATGCTTAGATTGATATGCAGGATTCGAAGTTGCATAATAAATCGTAGGCAGTGTCCACCATTCTTTAACTGTCTTCGTGGTGTGAGCGTCCTGGGTTCGAATCCACGGACTGCCACATGTGTTTGTAATATTTCATTAATCGATTTTAGGAGTAGAGTTGGTTGTTGGATAGAACATAATAAATGTGTGGTATTTTAAGTTGTGGCTGCGTCTCGTAAATCGTATGTTTGTAGGGTGTAAATATGTATTTTTGTCTATTATGACGCCTGTCAGCGTTGGCAGAATCGCCTCCCGTTAGCCACTAGCGCTCGCCAGGGCAGTGAAATGGGCTACAGTTATCAGAGAATGTTTGTTCTTTCTTTCATAGTACTTGCATTGTTACAGACAGTCCAGTGGTGGTCTTTATTTTCGTCTGTGACAACGGGAAGTATTTTATATCAATAATAGAATATAGGATGCATTGTGTGAGAGTTAAGGAGAGAGAACAATATTGGCAGTGGGGTGGTAGTGTGTGCATGCGTATACATGTGCTGCCTCCCCCGCTCGTAGGCTTGCGCGCGTGCCTTCTCACGCCTCTTGATTGGCTGGTGTGTCTCGCTGTGTCACGTGACACCTGCTGCCTTGTGACGTCTCGGCCCGTGATTGGCCGACCACCGCGTCTTTGTGGGCTCCTGTGTACATGTGGGTCCACAGGAGCTGCCTTCCTCAGGACAGGCTAGGCGTGCATGCATCTAACATCCCTTGATTACTCTCTCCCCCGATCACCACCTTTAGAACTGTTTCTCTCTCTGAACTTCTTCTTTTCCATTACTTCTCATCTTTATTCAATTACTTGTCCCCTTGGGTTCTGCATACGGTTTCCATAGCCGGCCCATTGTATTTCATGCGCCATCCTCTGAGATATTTACATGTACTTAGAATAGGTTTTGAGGGTTCTTAGTTAGTATAGGTTATGAACTCTGTGTGTCTACATTATTGATTTAGTGTTTCTGCTCTTTTATTTAATGCTAGACTGGGATAGGGTAACTGTAGTCGTTGTCATCGATGTGTGTATGGTTCGCTTATACCTACACGACTTCGACTGGTCCTGTGGTAGCCTGTGCTGTCTTTTCGGTTGTGTCCTTTTCGAGTGCAGCTTTGTGTTGACTGAGGGCTTTGGCCTGTGCCAGTTCCACACTTTGCTGCCTCTTTGCTTTGCTTTAGAGGGTCGCCAGGATAGAACCAGATACTTGTGATCTGGATCTATCAAGAGAGCACCCTAGTCAATTAACGTAACTTAAAGGATACAGTCTTAAGGACATCGCTAGGCTACGAGCCAGTCTTGCTCACCCCAGTTCCTTACCTTGAGTATCCCAGCTAGACATTATTAATTGAGTAGACACTTATTAGTATTTAATATAAGCTCTTTGATATGTATGCATTATTATTCACAAACATTTATTAGTCTAGGTTGTTGTTGAGTTGCACAACCATAGTAGGCTGTTTCGTTAATGAGGAAGTACTTCTTTTAGTGGCGAGCATTACTACCGTCTGGAAGACGGTAGACTGGCATAAAAGTCCCCCTATATAAGGGCAAAGGGGAAAGAGGAGTGTGTGGTAACCACCGAGGAATATGTCTTCTAAGCGTAGTAGGGAAGGTATACAGTAGGGTAGTGATTGAGAGAGTGAGAGTGAGAACGGAGAAATGGATAGGCGACGAGCAGGGGGGTTTTAGGAAGGGAAGAGGATGTGTAGATCAGATTTTTACCCTGAATTGTGTTTTGGAGAAGTATCTGGAGAAGAAACAAAAGGTGTATGTTGCCTTTATGGACTTGGAGAAGGCCTATGACAGAGTGGATAGAGAAGGTTTGTGGAAAGTACTTAGAATATACGGAGTAGAGGGCAAGTTGCTGAAAGCAGTGAAGAGCATGTATGAGGGTGCAAAGGCGGCAGTACGTGTGGAGAGTGAGCAGAGCGAGTTCTTTGACCTGAATGTTGGTTTGAAACAGGGGTGTGTGATGTCCCCGTGGTTGTTTACTGTATATATATATTTTTTTTTCTATGTGATTGAGGGAGGCAAAAGGCATAACTGCCTATAGCGAGTGCCTCCCCCATAGTTGAAAGAGTGACAGGGCCAAAATCAAGGGACGTTCGAGCCAAAATGCCTGGACACACGAAGTTTGAAGCAATTTAAGTCATAGGAAGAGGGAAAGACTGATTCTGGGAGAGAGTTCCAGAGCTCAGCTGTTGAGTAGAAGAAAGTTTGAGAGTAATGTTTCACTCTTGGGTTGGAGAGTTGCACAGAGTAGGGGTGGGATTGAGTTGCAAGACGGGTACCACGTGCCCTACGTAAAGGAGGTGGTATGCACTGGGATAGCTCTGAGGAACACTGATTATTATAGTAGCGATAGAATAGCGAGAGAGATGCAACATTGCGGCGGAGAGAGAGATTGCAGAGAGTTGGTGAGTGGACGGGAGTTAATGATACGAAAGGCCTTCCTTTCAACTTCTCTAGGAGAGCGGTGTGAGAGGAACCTCCCCACACATGTGAACAATACTCAATACAAGGGCGCACTATGCCCCTGTACAGAGCAAGAAGCTGTGCAGGGGAAAAGAACCCCCTAAGGCAGTTGAGCACACCCAGCTTCTGGGAGGCTGCCTTAGCAAGACTGGTAATATGGTCCTTCCAAATGAGAGCAGAAGAAAAAGAGACACCAAGAATATTGAGAGAAGATGAAGGGTTGATTATTGAAGAATATGGGATAGTCCGCTGGGAGATCCTGACGGGTAGATAGATGGAGAAATTGGGTTTTGGAAGCATTAAAGTTAACAAGGTTTTCTCTGCCCCAATTGGAAATAGTATTTAGATCAGAATTTAAGAGTTCTATGGCTTCATTACGTTTGTCGTTGAGGGATTGCTGGCTGGGGCGTTCTGAAAAACTAATGGAGTAGTGTAAGGTTGAGTCGTCGGCGTATGAATGGATGGGAATTAAGGTACAGTTAAGGAGATCATTTATAAAAATTAGAAAGAGAATAGGAGATAGGACAGAGCCCTGAGGAACACCGGAGTTTATAGGGTGAGGAAGTGAACAATGGCCGTCCACAACCGCGGCTATGGAACGGCCGGAAAGGAAATTAGAGACAAAGGCACAGATGGAGGGATAGAAACCGAAGGAGGGTAGTTTAGAAATTAAAGATTTATGCCAGACTCTATCGAAGGCTTTCGATATGTCTAGTGCAATAGAAAAAGTCTCACCGAAGTCCCGATGGATGGAGTCATGAAAGAAATACTATCAAGAACAGTGGATGTTGGTGTATCGCTGAAAAGGGAGGGAATTGAGTGGAAGCTACCTATACTGCTGTTTGCGGATGATACAGTTCTGATGAGTGATAATGAATGGGAGTTGCAGGGTCTGGTAAATGAGTTTGGAACAGTGTGCGAAAAACGGAATTTGAAGGTAAATGCGGGGAAGAGCAAGGTTATGGTCTTCGAAAGGGGTGAAGTCACAGAGTGTGAGGTGAAGCTGAACGGTCAGGCTATGGAGATCGTCAACTCTTTTAAATATCTGGGCAGTGTGTTGAGTAAAGATGGGACTATGGATGAAGAAGTGCGGGAGAGGGTACAACAGGGGAAGAAGGTTGTAGGAACGCTAAAAGCAGTAACAAGAAATAGGGTGGTCAGTATGGAAGTGAAGAAGTCCTTGCATGACAGTGTGGTAATCCCGACACTGACTTACGGAAGCGAAGCATGGACGTTGGTTGAGAGACTCAGACCAAGAGTGAGAGCAGTGGAAATGAATTACTTAGGAGTGCGTGCGGAGTTTCATGGAGGGATAGACAGACTAATGAGGAAGTAAGAAGGAGGTGTGGTGTGGAGGTAGATGTGCTGGAAAGTGTGAAAAGGAACAACTTGAGATGGTTCGGCCATATGGAACGTATGGAAAGCGAGAGAATGGCTAAGAGGATGTACGAGAGCGAGGTGGAGGGACAGAGAGGGAGAGGTAGACCGAATGAGAGGTGGAAGGATGGAGTGAAGAAGTACATGAATGAAGGCGGTGCTGGTTGGAGGGAGGGGCGTCGACTGACTGGGGACAGAGGTGCATGGGGGCGGTTCGTTCGTGGCCACCCCTTCGGGGATCTCGGCGTCAGGCAATATATAGATAGATAGATAGCTTCCCTTTTATGCATTTTAACGTAACTTGCATCCTGTGTGTTATCAGGCTATACCAGTGTGGGTTAGCCTGAAGTAGAGTACATTTATGCCCAGTTAAGGATACCCCGTTATCGCAGATTAACTCTGGAGGGTATAGGTGTTTTGTTCGCCGGCATATAAGTTCAAGAGTTTGGATCTAGTGTACCGTTGTTGCATAGTGCGCTATTACTAGTCCAATCTTTAAGTGCCCTTGTTTTATTCGTAGCCCCGGTCATAACACTATGTCCACTAGATTGTTTGTGCTTTTGTATAACATTTGTTGTCTGTGTATTTGTCTTCTTGTTACAAGGGGGTCTAGTTTGAGCAAAGTGACTGATGTAGTATGTCTGTAATCACGTCTGCTCCATCTTGCAGCTTTGTTTTGTATGGCCTCTAATTTATCAATATTATTGCGAGTGTGTGGATGTGGATCCCAGACGGTGTCGCAGTATTCTAAGTGTGGCCGAACTAATGATTTGAAAGCTTGAATTTTTTTGTTTGCGTTACACTTTGTGAAATTTCTGCGAAGGAAGCCCAGGGCCCTATCAGCCTTTGCTCTGATGCTGCTCGTGTGTGTGGTCCACCTCATGTTCGATGGTCGCTGTTAATGAATTCTTCACCAACATTCAAACCCTCCACTAAGTCTTCTTTCGTTGCAAGTACAAGGAGGTCAAGCACATTATTTCCACGAGTCGGAGATTGAACAAATTGAAAAAGTGAGCTTTCTTGCAAGTTGGCGTAGAGGTTATGTCCAGAATGAGAAGTAAGCCTATCGCCCCACCTAGTTACTGATAAATTAAAGTCGCCAAGAATTACGGTATCTTGAATGTTACATATTTCTGATTTTTTTGTGTAAATCTCTTTGTCAGTTTACACTGATTGAACTGGAGGTCTGTATATTAAAGCGAGTGATATTTTAGTTCTCTGATTATTTTTCAAGAGTACATAATTATGATATATCGACATTCACAATTTGAGGATTTGACATTAGGACGGGATTAAGACTTTCTTTGATAAAAAACAGAACGCCTCCTCCATGTTTATTGATTCGACTTTTCTCAAACATTGTATAACCGGGAAGTGTATATTCTGCTAGAAAATTTCAGTCTTCCGTATTTAACCAAGATTCTGTAATACCGATTATATCATAATTTTCTGTAAACACAATTTCCTCTAGATCCGAAAATTAATTTTGTATGCTACGAGCATTTGCATAGAGTACCTTTAGGGAATTATGGTTTCATTTGATTGACTGCGCATTTTCCGAGTTTCTGGTTCTTTTGATATCTACACTGCCCTGCCTAGCTGCACACGGCCAACCCCGTTTTTTGTCCGAGAATCCTTTACTGCATCATTCAGCAGACGACCAAAACGTGCTGCACCTATACCTGGGTCAGATGAACACCATCTCTTAAAAACAAATACTCATTATGGTAAAGAGAGATAGATAGAGAGAGAGAGAGAGAAAGAGAGTGAGTGAGAGTGTGTTAGTGTGTGCGTGAGAGAGAGTGAGAGTGAGAATGAGTGAGTGAGTCTTGGAGGGAGAGAGAGAGTGAGTGTGTGCGAGAGAGAGAGAGAGAGTGTGTGTGTATGTGTGTGAGTTAGAATGAGCGAGAGTGAGTAAGAGTGAGAGTGAATGTGAAGTTATGGAAGTTTGTTGTTTAACTGTATGCTGGCTATCACAATGCGATTGTATACAGCTTAGGAAGGACCCGTTAGCAATAAAAGGAGTGAATCGTATCTTAATTATCGTTTGAACTCTCACAAACTCGTTCTAAGCTTCGTAAAATAATTCAGTTTATGATAGTTAGAATCAAGTGATATATAGTATTCAGTTCAGGAAAGACCCGTCATTGGATTGAAAAAGTTCAATTTTTTTTTTTTTTTTTTTTAAGAGACAATGAACGGAGGAAGGAAAAACACAGATAAAACAAAAAGGTCCATGTGCCTAAAGGCATCCTCCATTCATAAAATGTTTGTAACAACTGGATTTAAACATTTGTAGATTGTAAGTTTGTGGAAAGCAATTCGAGGGAAGTGAATTCCAAAGAGTAGTAGCTCTGGGGATAAATGAATTCTGATAAGCAGAAGTTCTGCATTGTGGAGGAGAAAGTGTAAATTCATGGGCGCTCTCAGCTGCCCTAGTTCTACGGGGAAAGATGTGGAGAGGCGGTGCAATTGAAGCAAGTTCCTCGGAACAATTGCTGTGAAAATATCTGTAGAATAATGCAAGGGATGCAACGTTTCTTCGTATGGATAATGTAGGAAGGTCCTGTGTGATTGCAGGGTTATTGATTAATCTAATAGCTTTATTTTGAATTTTGTCCAACTGCCTCAATGCAACCACTCCACTTCCACCCCACAGAGGTGAACAGTAATCCATCTGAGAACGCACATGACTTTTATATCACGGCCAACTGCTCGTCAGTGAAGAATTCTCGAACTCTGTACAGGAGTCCCAGTTTTTTAGAGGCATTCTTAGCAATGCTTCTAACATAATGTGTCCAGCTCAAGTTAGTAGTTAATGTTACACCGAAAATGTCAGTACTAGGGGAAGTGGGAATATTTACATCATTAACAAATATATGGGAGTCAGTGAGATTCTGTCGGTTAGAACATTGAATGTAGTTGGTTTTCTGTGCATTAAAGGAAACTAGATTCTTTTGTCCCCATCCATTAATTCTAGAAAGGTCCTGGTTCAGAGAAATTGCAGTGTTTATTTTTGAATTTATAAGATCGGGTTGGGTGAAAGAATTGGTAAATGTGAAGGAACTGTGGAGTGTTGAGTCATCTGCGTAGGAATGTATTGGATTATGAGTGGTAGATATGAGATCATTGATATGAATGAGGAACAGAATTGGGGCCGAAACTGATCCCTGGGGAACACCAGCATTTATTGAGTTAAATTAAGAATAAAGGCCATCTACCATGGCGTTGCCCGGGTAATCACCATAATCACCATCACTACTACCACCACTACTACTACCATAATCACCATCATCAATCACTACTACTACTACCATAATCACCGGCCTCGACCTCCCTGTGCCTCATTAAACGGCGACCTCGATTTCGGCCACTAAATGACCTCCGATTTTGGATCTGACCTCATCCGTACCCCCATTTTGATGGGCTGCGAGCAACTTTTGTTCCATACACCTTTTCGATCGGAGGCCTCCTTCTGCCCCAAACGGCCCTTTTTCCGATTTCGCGCCCATTTTCTCCGTCCCTTTCACTCTAGGGAATTCTATTTTTTCACTAAAACCTGCCTAGGGACCCCCTTACTATGCATACCAAGTATGAACGCTCTAGTTTTAAAAATGTGGCCATGCATAAAGAATAGACAGACAGACACACAGACAACCGAAAATATTAGCAGGGGTACCAGGCGTTGCCCGGGTAATCACCATAATCACCATCACTACTACTACTACCATAATCACCATCATCAATCACTACTACCACAATCATCACAATACTACTACTACCATAATCACCGGCCTCGACCTCCCTGTGCCTCATTATACAGCGACCTCGATTTCGGCCGCTAAATGACCTCCGATTTTGGATCTGACCTCATTCGTACTCCCATTTTGGGGGGCTGCGAACAACTTTCGTTCCATACACCTTTTCGATCGGAGGCCTCCTTCTGCCCCAAACGGCCATTTAAAAAACAAAACAAAAGCGATGTTTCCGATTTCGCGCCCATTTTCTCCGTCCCTTTCATCCTGGGGAATTCTATTTGTTCACTAAACCTTGCCTAGGGACCCCCTTACTATGCATACCAAGTAGGAACGCTCTAGCTTGAAAAATGTGGCCATGCATAAAGAACAGACAGATAGACACACAGACAGACAATCGAAAATATTATATAGATAACTGCTCTAATAGTAAATAGAATATATCTATCTATTGCCTGACGCCGTGATCCCCAAAAGGGTGGCCACGAACGAACCGCCCCCATGTACCTCTGTCCCCAGTCAGTCGACGCCCCTCCTCCCAACCAGCACCGCTTTCATCCATATACTTCCTCACTCCATCCTTCCAACTCTCTTTTGCTTTACCTCTCCCTCTCTGTCCTTCCACCTCGCTCTCGTACACCCTCTTAGTCATTCTCTCGCTTCCCATACGTTCCATATGGCCGAACCATCTCAAGGTGTTCCTTTCACACTTTCCAGCACATCTACCTCCACACTACCCCTCCTTCTTACTTCCTCATTCGTCTGTCTATCCCTATTACCACCCTGTCATGCAAGGACTTCTTCACTTCCAAACTGACCACCCTATTTCTTGTTACGCACTTCTTCATCCATAGTCCCATCTTTACTCAACACACTGCCCAGATACTTAAATGAGCTGTCAATCTCCATAGCCTGACCGTTCAACTTCACCTCACACTCTGTGGCTTCACCCCTTTCGATGACCATAATCTTGCTCCTCCCCGCATTTACCTTCAGATTTCGTTTTTGCACACTGTTCCCAACATATTTACCAGACCCTGCAACTCCCATTCATTATCTCTAATCAGAACTGCATCATCAGCAAACAGCAGTACAGGTAGCTTCCACTCATTTCTCTCCCTTATCAACGATACACCAACATCCACTGCTCTTCCTTGTATTTCTTTCATGACTCCATCCATGTATACAGTAAACAACCACAGGGACATCACACACCCCTGTTTCAACCCAACATTCAGATAAAAGAACTCGCTCTGATCATTCTCCACATGTACTGCCGTCTGTGCACCCTCATACATGCTCTTCACTGCTTTCAGCAACTTGCCATCTACTCCGTATATTCTAAGTACTTTCCACATACCCTCTCTATCCACTCTGTCATAGGCCTTCTCCAAGTCCATAAACGCAACATACAGCTTTTGTTGCTTCTCCCGATATTTCTTCACAACACATTTAAGGGTAAAAATCTGATCTACACATCCTCTTCCCTTCCTAAAACTGCCCTGCTCGTCACCTATCCATTTCTCCGTTCTCGCTCTTACTCTCTCAATCACTACCCTACTGTACACCTTCCCTACTATGCTTAGAAAACATATTCCTCGGTGGTTACCACACACTCCTCTTTCCCCTTTATTCTTATATAAGGGGACTATTATGCCTGTCTTCCAGTCATCAGGTGCACTCCCCTTCTCCCATGCTAGTTTGCACATTTTCCATACCCATTCGATCACTATCTCACCATCATACCTCAGCATTTCTCCACACACTCCATCTGTTCCTGGTGCTTTCCCCAACTTCACTCTTTGCATGGCTTCACACACTTCTGACCTCCTTATCCCCACCTCCTCCTCCACTACTTTTCTTCTTTTCCCTCCCATACCCCATCCAACTATGTTTGCTGGTGCTTCATTCCTTACATTTAGCAATTAGTTGAAGTACTCCCTCCATCTTTCGACTCTCTCTTGCTTCTCGGCTAGCACTCTCCCATTCTTATCTCTTCACACCCTTACTGTTTCCCTTGCTACCTTCCCTAACGTTCTTGACTTCTTTCCAGAACAATTTCTTACACTCCCTCCATTTTACACTCAGATTCCTTCCAAATTCCCCATCTACTCTTCTCTTACTTTCCTTCACTACTCTCTTCACCACTCTTTTTTTCTCCACGTACCTCGCTCATTTCTGTCTCTCCGACTCTTCATTCCCTCTACTACCCAACCACTCTCTATATGCTTTCTTCTTGTCTTCCACAGCTATTTTTACCTCTTCTGTCCACCATGCTGTACCCTTCACTCCCCTCCCTCTTCTCCTTACTCCACACTCCTCCTCACATGCTGCACAGATCTCTTCCTTAAACACTTTGCTCATCTCCTCCACTTCCTCCATACCTTCCAGGTCAAACCTACCTAGTCGTCTTTCTACTGCTCTCCTGTACTCTTCCCTGATTTCCTCCTCCTGTAGCCTCTCCACCCTCCTCGCCATTCCACCTTCCTCTCGCCTCCCTCCAGCTCTCCTCACCCACTTCTTTTGTATCCTAATTTTAGCTACTACTACATGGTCAGACAGACCCCCTCGAATACCCCTATACACCCTAGCATCCAGCACAGATCTCTTCATTTGTTCATCCACGCATACAGTATATAATCAATCAGTGTCTTTCGTTCCACCACTGTCTTATCCTTTTCCTTCTTCCTCTCCACACCACTTTCCATGTGTACCTGTGTATCATTCTGTGTCGGAAGAAGGTGTTGGCTATCCACAGCCTCCTCCCTACACATACGTCCACTAGTGCACTACCATTCCCATTCGCCTGACGATACCCCCCAACCTGCCACTACTCCATCAACTTTCTTATCACCCACCTTCCCATTCATATCCCCAATCAGAAATATTCTTTCGTTCTTGCCAAACCTATTCAGGCACGCTTCCACATTCACCCAGAACTCCTCTTTCTCTCTTACAGGTTTATCCTCTGTCGGAGCATAGACACACATAATCACCCATGTTTGTATTCCTACTTTCATTCTCACCCACACAATCCTTGAACCCACAGACCCATAGTCTCTTACACACTCCTTGTACTTACAAACAAACACGCACCTTCTCTCGCTGCTCCCTCACTCACTCCAGCACACACACCCATTCTACACTCCCACTCTCTTACATCTGTACCCCTCCATTTGGTCTCAGTCATTCCACATACATCCAGCCTGGCATTCACTAACACTTCCAGGACCTCTCTCTCTATTGTGTCATTATTCACGCCTCTCACATTCAATGTCGCTATTCTAAGGGTGTCCATAGTCGGTCGGGGTTCATCAACCTAAGGTCCGTCCACATCCGAGGCTGTTCGTTCGTTCTTCGTTGCGTAAGTATATTTTTCATGGGTGGGGGTCGCAAGCTCACCGACCCAACCTCTTTAGTCGCCTCTTACGACACGCAGAAGGCACGTGTGGCATATTCTATTCCCTTACCCCCAGATGTAATAAATTATATACCGGTATATATTTTTATTTTGTATTTTTTTTTTTTTTAAGATTTATTAGTTTTTGAGAACTAATCCGGGTCTTTGTCTTTTGATGACCCGTTCTCTAAGATGAATATTGTAGCTAGACGGCAGCCTTGCTCTGGAGCTGGACTAGGTGAGGATTTGAGCTAATCTAGGCTTTCATCTTGGTGGGGGATACTCTTGGACTGTCCTGATGAGGTCTTCTATGTGGTTCTCTGTCATTTCTTGAACAATTCCGGTCGCTGCTCCTTTCGCTTCTTCACTCTGTGGATGTGTCTCTGGAGTGTTGGTTCTTCTGAGTAGCTCTTCTGTGGTTGGGCACTGGAGAAGATAGTGGAGGAGTGGCTCAGTTGTGGATACCTGGCAGTGCTCACATGTCCTCTCGGCTCTTGCCTTGATCTCGGTGAGGCACCGGTAGCCCAGCCGAAGGCGGTGTAAGTTCACCCTGGTATCCCTTCTGACTGTGCGAGGCAATTGGAGGGATTTGCCTAGGGTTGCCTGCTGGTACCAGTGGGCCGAGTAGGAACTATTGAGCACTGCCCTGTGTGCCTGTTGTCTTATTTAAGTAGCCATCTTGCGGGTCTTGTTTTTTATTTGCGACAGTGATGTGTGGACTTGCAGGGTGATGCTTGCTAGATTGGTTGTTTTTTTGTCCACTTCGTCGGCTTCCTCGTTTCCCTGAACCCCCACGTGGCTAGGGATCCAGAGGAAGGTGACCTGTCAGCCCTGATCTGATATGTTTCTTAGTTTGGCCCATATGTTGGTTGTTAGTCCAACGTTGTCCTTGTACCTTCGGCTTTGTATTGTGTCCACTGATGATCTTGAGTCTGTGATCATAAGGATGTTTCCCTGTTTTGGCTCGGTGTGTCTTAGTGCTTGAAGAATAGCCGCAAGTTCAGTCTGGAGAGAGGAGCAGCCATCGGGGGCTCTCCACATGTGGGCTTCCCTGTTGATTTGGAATGCTGCTCCGCTACGTCCAGAGACTGGATCTGCCGAGCCGTCCGTATAGTATATCAGTGTATGGTCACTTTGTAGCTCCTCGATCGACCGTTCTGCTTGCCGTTTGAGTCTGCCTGGGTCTGTGTTTGTGTTTCTGGCTCCCTCGGCTCCGTTCTTGTATAGGACTTGGTGTCTTATCCACGGGGCCTGGGCCGTCCAGTCAGGGCTGGGGCTGTCGGTGCCTTGGGCTATAAGGCGTGTTATGCCCATTCGGTTTGTCGTGTCTGCGACCCTCTTGATCCAGGTGTTGCTGGGGAATAGGTCCCTTCTCTGGGGAGTGGCTGCCAGGATCTTGCAAACTAGCCCGCTTTGGTGGTTCTTTGAGCTTAGTCGTGCAACGAGGCATGCTATATTTTTTGGTGATCCGTATCCCAATGGGGTCAATTTGAGTTTTGACTTGAAGGTTGACTATCCTTGTCCATTTAGGGGCTCCCAGCATCAGTCGTAGCGCCTGCTTTTGTGCAACCTCTAGCCTGTGGATCTTCGTGGTTTTTAGGGTGGCCAGCGCGGGGGAGGCGTAGTCAATCAGTGACCTGACTGCGTGAGTGTAGTACGTTCTGAGCACGTTGATGTCTGCCCCCATCCTTGTGCTAGTGATAGCCCTCATGACTTTGATCCTGTTGACCATTCGCTCTCCGAGGCATTCCACTTCTGTTTGAAAGTTGAGTCGGTCATCAAACCAGATGCCTAGGCATTGGTGGGTTTTGACCCAGTCAATGTCCATTCCCTGAATCTTTAGCTTTTCTGCAGGGGTGCTGAGATTGACTACCATAGCTTTGGTCTTGTGGCCGTTGATCTTCAGTCCAAGTTTCCGGCAGGTCTCTTCTATCATGTTGAGGGCTATTTGTGCCCGTCGGACCTTGTGGTTACCCCGCACTGTGAGTTGCAACTCAGCAGCGTAGCAGAACAGTTTGACTGCATACCCCAAGCCCAGGGAGACCAAGATTTCTATAAGCAGGTTGAAGAGGTACGGGCTGAGTATTCCTCCCTGCGGTGTCCCGTTCTCAAATTGGTGATTAGAAGAGACCTGACACTGGAACCTGACCTCTGCGCTGCGGTTTGTAAGGTAATCGTCTACCCAAGCCAGGAGTCTCCCCTTAACTCCCTTTCTTACTAGGTTCTGAAGGATTGCGTCTCTGCTTGCCAGCTCGAAGGCCTTTTCCAGGTCTAGGAAGACTACTAGGGCCTTCCCATCGTTGATTTCACCCAGGATTGCTGAAATGTTGTCGGCGATGCCTACGCCTTCTCCGTATGAAAAAATTCCTGGGTGGAGATTTCCGATCTGGCGGTTTAGTCTGGCCTTTACCATTTTCTCAGCTGTTTTGCCAAGGCAGCTGAGTAAGGTGATGGGTCTTGGCTGTGATGGGTCCTTGGGCTTGGGTATTGGTTGGATAAGTCCTTTTTTCCATTTGGTTGGAAGGCGGCCTACTTCCCAGGACTTGTTGATTACATTCAGGAGAGCCATCTGACCTCCTACTCCAGCATGGTGTATCATTGAGTAGGTAATGGCATCTTCTCCCGTGGCTGTGTCTTTCCCAGGTCTCTTAGTGTACTGTAGTTCCTGCAAGGTAAAGGTAACATCCGCCTCGTAATTTTCTTGGCATGCGTTGTCGATCATAGTCCTTGTTCCCTCATGGAGCGGCGCGGTTGGGGAAGAGGGCTGCCAGTCTTTCTGCCTCTTCTTGTGGTTTGGGGTGTGTTGGCTGTTTTTTTCCCCCTTTGCCGGCCAGTTGTCTTAGCTGGGACCACAGGGTTGACAGACTGGTATGTTCGTTTAGCAGGTTGCACCATTCCAGCCATTTTTCTTTCCTGATTGCTTTTATGGCATCGCTGGTGGCTTTCACCACAGCTTGTAGTAGCTCCCTGCTGCTGTCAATGGGGTATCGTTTGTGAAATTTCCTGGTCATATTTACCCTGTGGTACAGCTCTTTAACCCTTTCATCATAGTACCAGTGGTCCTTGAAATGCCGATTTGGTTGCTGAATGAGAGGGCACGTTTGGCTGGCTGCTTCATGGAAGGCTTCGACCAGGTCACTTTCCATCTGGTCGAGGCTCGTTAATATATATATATATATATATATATATATATATATATATAATAAATATAGAATATATCATTGAAATATAATTAAAAGTGATATATTTGTTTTAATATCTAATGTGAATTAAATGTGAATACATTTAATATTATATAGTTGTATTATAATATATAGAAACATATTGTATTCCAAACCATACTTTTTTCTTCTTCTTTTTTTTTTGGGGGGGGGGGGGACAGGCCATGATGATTTAACACTAAAGACATTACTTGATGAATAAATTTGTACCCAATACGAAATTTCCTTTCTGGCACTCTCTCTCTCTCTCTCTCTCTCTCTCTCAATGTATATATGGCAAAGGGTGACTATACTACCATTTCAACCAGTAGCCCTCAACCAGTGCCAGCGTGGTTGAGATCTCCATGAACCATAACACATAAACAGCTGTCAATAATGTGTGTGTGTGTGTGTGTGTGTGTGTGTGTGTGGGTGTTTGTGTGTGTGTGTCTGTGTGTGTCTGTGTGTTAGGGGGGGGGGGGGGGGGGTGCGACACAGTACATAATGTGACCCAGATTCATTTTAAGTGGGATTTCTAGGAGCCATTTCTGACATCAGTCATAACCCTTCTTGGTGCGAGGGAGGTCTATTTGGATCTTCCCTGTTTTGTTCCATTAGTGTGTCATTTTTAAGACGTTTCACCCCTTTAGTTCGACGATAATAAGACGCTTCACCCCATTAAGGTGTCTACATATTCTGGGCGAGTGACAGCGAGCCTGTCACTTAGAAGAAATCGGTCTTTGGCCAAGACATTTTTATATTGAAAAATGTACAAATTTAGCTTGAATGATGTTTGAGTGGGCTTCTTTTTTTAAATGTTTAGTTTGAAGGAAGTCTGGGTAGACGTTTTTGTTATCCTAGGGGACAAACTAAAATACATTGTTATCCTAGGGGACAAACTAAAATACATTGCTCAGACGTTTTTGTTATCCTAGGGGACAAACTAAAATACATTGTTCAGAAAAAGCAGAAACAAAATCCTCAATGATAATTGAACAAATTATCATAATAACTCACATTAAGTCGGACCAGATAGTGTTTAACTATGACCTTTAAATGTTAGCCACCGTTAGTTCACAACATTAATAATATGAGAGGTCCTCCAATATTTCTGAGTGACTAAACTGATGAATACCCTGATGAATACTAATAATGCCCTCAATCAATCTTTCCTTCATCCTATGACTTAAACTATTTTAAACTTCGTGTGTCCAGGCATTTTGACTCTTTCGGCTTTGGGGGAGACACTCGTTATAGGCAAGCTGATTTTTGTCTCCTTCATAAACAAAAAGAAGAAGTCCAGGGAGTTATGTGACCGACTGTACGCTATCAGATCCCAACACCTGAGAACTAATCCAAGGTCGTAATTTAAAACTGGTATCGTGATTGTAATTTATGACGGGGTATCGAGTGGATGATCCCGTGGTTTAAAAGACTCGAGTTCAAATCTCCCCCACACCTTACCTAACATCAAGGATGTGTACTGAGAACAGGAGGAAAATTAGTATCCTTTTATTTTTATTTTTTGCTCCTTAGACTAAAGAAACACCTCTCCAGATCTCGTTCATGTTATATATATATATATATATGAAATTACGGAGCCAAAAGGACAACCACACAAGATAGACACTGTAAGGGAATCCAGGGAGACAAGGAGAAAAGGGTTTAGAAATAGAATCAGTTCCCATTCTCCAGAGAACGGGAAATCTGACCCCTATACCCATGCTCTAATTACCCGTACAGGTGAGTTACTCCCTGAAGGGCAGGTCAAGCCCCTCCAATCAGCACCTCACGCGGTCCTGCCAATCACAGGGCAGGACTCAAAGAGCCAAGGCGAAACTTCTCCCCGAATACCCCAATCTCAACATAATGAGCCCTGGGAATATTTAAATCGTTGGGGCCCTCCATCCTCAAGAAGCTGCCAGACGAGAAGAAAAGTGAAATGGAAATATAAAGTGCCACGGAAGAAAATCATTCCCTAAACAGTCCAAATAGCCATAATAATGAGTGAACAGGAAATCACGAATTACATCATCAGGCTTGATGATATAAGAAAGAACAAAAGGTCAAACAGACGAGAACCTCAGTGCGATGACATTAAGCACAATAATGTATTTTTCATGTAATTATTAACCTCAACATAGCCCACTTTTATGTATTTACTATGCCCCTATTCATACGAGATCACGCAACCTGACAAAGAAAAATAACCCAAATATGTACTGACTGAAACTACAGGAAGTCAGTTCACACTCAGTAGCTTACTCCGTCCGGATATATATGTCGGGAGTATAACTACCTAAACACTCCGTCCGGATAATTGCTGTCCGGGAGTCGTTTGCCTGAGATAGAAAGAAGGAGCCTGCTGTCCACTGACCCCCTGCCCTTGGACCCCTGCCGAAGCAGTACCCTGATGCCTGGCCCTGCCCCCTGGACCCCTGACGAGTGGCCCCCCTTACGTCCAACTGCCGTGCCCGAACCTCTGTGACGCCCCGCCCCTCGTACTTGGCCCTTCTCCTCCTCCACGCTAACCCTAAGTGTTTCTGCATAACTCAATTTGGGGCTATTGTTGAAGGTAAGGTAATACATGCGAGTATTCCATGAAGTGTTATTAACCCGGCAAGTGCAGAAAGACTAATAAGAGTTTTACCGGTGCGCTGCGGAAAGCCTTATATAATCCAAGGCCTAAAAAAAAAACATTTAAGCCAGCCCAGTATCAATGTTTTTTTTGTTTTTTTTATATTTGCCCCTTGGCCATGCCAAATATCACTCATCCACATCCCCTCCTTCCCCCCTCCTCCCCCCCACCCCCTTCAATTATCACCTATTTTCCCTGTTATTTCCTTATTCGTCGGTATATTTTCGTGCTAACAATAGCGAGTCATAAGCAGGTTGTGCTTGTATGTGTTACCAAGCGAGTGAATGAGAAAGAGAGACGGCACTACTAGTCAGTGTCGCTCCAGGCGTCGTGAGAGGTGGGTGTTGGCCAGGCTGGCTCGCACTTGATGAATGTAACTCAACGCAGAAAAGGTCTCATCTACCAGTCACAATGTCAAACAGATTTGAGATATTGGTAGAGATGGAAGACGAACCAGAGGAGACCAGGCTTGTTGGGGATTCCATCCTACGAGGACAGGTCGAAGAGTTCTGCGACAGAGTCCCAAATCAACGAAAAAGATTTTGCATCCCAGGAGCTGGACTGGACGACATTGTGGAAGCCTTCGAAGATACCACAAAGGATGCAAATGAAAATACCCTTTTTGTCATCCATGCTGGTTCAAATGACGTCATGCGCACCAGATCCGAAGAGTTGATGGAGAAATATCGCAAGATGATCCAGCACTACAAAAACAAGTCAAGGAATATCATCATCTCAGGCATTCTCCCCAAGATCGACGCACCTGACAAATTCTACGACAAGGCCTTCAGCACAAATAGCCGACTAAAATATTTGTGTCTGAGGGAAGAAGTTGAATTCATCAACCTCTGGGACAACTTCTACAACCAGCCTACTCTGTTCCGCAAGGATGGCACTCATCTAAACCCTGTGGGTTCAGCACGCATGGGTCGTCTCCTACACGAAGCAGTCCGCAGCCATGGATCAAAAAACGCCATCCGAGAAGAAACAGCAGTGACATAAATCATCCAACGCCAAGAAAAAAACAGAGGCAACCGAGGACCACCAGCGATAAGGACCGAAGACAGCGAGGACCGAGGACAGCCATGAACATCAATGTAGATCCGACAAGAACCAAAAATATTATTAAAGAGCGTTCCGTGAGTTCTAAAATAACAAATTTAAAGGTGTTCTATGCAAACGCTCGTAGCATACGCAATAAATTTTCAGATTTAGAGGAGCTAGTGTTTACAGAAAATTATGATGTGATTGGCATAACAGAATCTTGGCTCAATACAGAAGATAGAGACTTTTTAGCAGAGTATTCACTTCCCGGTTATGTAATGTTTGAGAAAAGCCGAATAAATCGAAATGGAGGTGGCGTTTTACTTTATATCAAAGAAAGTCTTAACCCTACCCTCCTGTCAAAACCTCAAATTGTGAACGTCGACGCATCTTTTGTGCTAATAAAGAATAATAAAGGTACAAAAATAATACTTGCATTAATATACAGACCTCCAGCTCAATCAGTGCAAACTGACCGAGAAATTTACGAACAAATTGCAGATGTAAGTAACTCACAAGATACCGTAATTTTTGGCGACTTTAATTTACCTGTGACCAAGTGGGGCGATACTCTTACTTCACACTCCGGACATGACTTGTATACGAACTTGCAAGAGAGTTCGCTTTATCAATTTGTTCGAACGCCAACCCGTGTAATAACGTTCTTGACATTGTACTTGCAACAAAAGAAGAATTAATAGAGAATTTGAATGTTGGTGATGAATTCAGTAACAGCGACCATCGTACGATAACTTTCACTTTAAAGTTTACTAGTAACGAACCAAATAGTAGCATCGAAAAAGTCCCTAATTTCAAGAAAGCAAACTTCCATAAACTTAGAGCTATGTTTAAAGAAACTGACTGGAGCTTTTTAATTCACAATAACGACATAAATACATCTTGGAAGTTATTCGAAGCCACTTACCTAAAAGCAGTGCAAGACTGCATACCATCGAAAATACGGCGTCCAGGCCATAATAAGCCCAAATGGTGGAATAAAGATATTTCAAACTGCCTGCTTGCTAAAAAATTTGCTAATGATAGATTAAAATCCTCACAAAATGACGAAGAACGGCTGAAATTTGTAGAGCTACGACGCAAAGCCAAAAAGTTAATTAAGCAAAGTAAAAAGACCTTAGAGTTACATATTGCGAATCAAAGTAAAACAAACCCGAAAGAATTCTATAGTTATATCAGAAAGAAAAAAGTAGTTACTTCAACTGTTGGACCGTTAGTCGATGAAAATGGAGAATACACCAAAGACGAAGTACAAATGAGTAATGCTCTCAATACCTTCTTTGCATCAGTTTTTACAACAGAAGATCTCAGTGATATCCCTACACCATCGCCGATTCAGATTGATAATTCAGATGTTCTAAGCAATATCACCGTTACAGAGAGAGAAGTATTGAATTGTTTAGATAAACTCAAGGTAAATAAAACGCCTGGACCTGATACAATCTCGCCTAGAGTTCTAAAGGAAGCTAAGGATGAGCTCTCCAAACCACTGACATTACTATTCAATAAATCCTTGCAGTCTGGAACTATGCCCGATCAGTGGAAACTAGCCAACGTAACACCGATATTCAAAAAAGGCAGCAAATCCCTACCCAGTAACTATCGTCCAATTAGCTTAACCTCAGTTGTATGTAAAATGCTAGAAACGGTCATACGAGACAGACTCGTAAATCACTTAGAGGAAAATAACATACTTAAAGATACTCAACACGGCTTTCGTAAAAAACGTTCCTGTTTAACAAACCTCTTAGACTTCTTCCACGATATCCTCAACCTCTACGATGAGAGTAAAGCTGTAGATATTATATACCTTGATTTTCAAAAGGCCTTTGACAAAGTTCCCCACAAACGTTTACTGCTAAAACTAAAAGCGCATGGAATACAAGACGGTGTGTTGAAATGGATAGAAAATTGGCTCAGCGACAGAAAGCAAAGAGTAGTCATAAACGGTAAGGCATCTAAATGGACCAATGTAAGTAGCGGGGTACCCCAGGGATCGGTACTAGGACCAATTCTCTTTCTAATTTACATCAACGACATAGATGAGGGTCTCACCTGTACAATCTCAAAATTTGCTGACGATACAAAAATTGCAAATAGCGTACTCTCAAAAGAACAAGTTGACGATATGCAACACAATCTAGATAAATTGTCATGTTGGGCCCAAATTTGGCAAATGAGTTTCAATGCGGATAAATGTAAAGTACTACATATCGGATACCTAAATGAGAAAGCAAACTATTCGATGAATGGCACTCAGCTTAAGAATGTAAACAGAGAAACCGATCTGGGAGTAACAATATCGAGTAACCTAAAACCGAGTCAACAATGTTCAGAAGTTGTTAAGAAGGCAAACAAAATAATTGGCTTTATAGGCAGGTCATTTGAGCATAAATCCAAAGAAGTTATCCTAACCTTTTACAATTCCTTAGTCCGCCCTCTTCTGGAATACTGCGTTCAATCCTGGTGCCCTTATTACCAAAAAGATATAAACAAGCTAGAACGAGTTCAACGTAGAGTTACCAAAATGATACCTAGCCTAAAGAACAAACCATACGAAGAGCGTCTTAGAGAATTAAATCTATTTCCTTTAACCCAGCGCAGATTAAGAGGTGACTTAATTCAAGTGTTCAAAATCATCAAAGGCATCGACAATATGAACTGTAGTAAGTACTTCACTATCGACCAATCTAGTTACACGCGGGGAAACGGTTGCAAAATTATTGGTAAATCTTTTAACTCACACGAATCTAAGAATTTCTTCTTCAATCGATTTGTCAACTTGTGGAATGGGCTTCCCCGAAACGTTATAGACTGCATCACCGTTGATTCATTTAAACTCCGCCTAGACAAATATCTCGCATCAAACCCGCGACTGACTGCGTTTGTAAATGAATAACTTTATTTTATCCCCCCCTCAGTTACTAACCCATCTATCCCCTACTAACTTCCTAATCCTGCCACGGACATTAGTTCCAGGGCAGTAATTCCCTTTCCAATGTTCCCTTACCCACCCTAAACCACTGTTTGGACACTTGATCCTCAGTGTTTTGGAGGACAAGCAACCTAGAAGGGTCACTAGATCTGTTGTTGCTTGATTTCCTTTGTACTCCTTTGTACTCTCTCTCTCATTTCGAGATATTGACCAGCCAAACACTGTTTCCACTTGTTTTATTGTTGTAACAGGTTAATATCTTCATAATCAACGTAAAATAGGAGTATAATATATTAATCAATAACCCTGCAATCACACAGGACCTTCCTACATTATCCATACGAAGAAACGTTGCATCCCTTGCATTATTCTACAGATATTTTCACAGCAATTGTTCCGAGGAACTTGCTTCAATTGTGCCGCCTCTCCACATCTTTCCCCGTAGAACTAGGGCAGCTGAGAGCACCCATGAATTTACACTTTCTCCTCCACAATGCAGAACTTCTGCTTATCAGAATTCATTTATCCCCAGAGCTACTACTCTTTGGAATTCACTTCCCTCGAATTGCTTTCCACAAACTTACAATCTACAAATGTTTAAATCCAGTTGTTACAAACATTTTATGAATGGAGGATGCCTTTAGGCACATGGACCTTTTTGTTTTATCTGTGTTTTTCCTTCCTCCGTTCATTGTCTCTTAAAAAAAATATATATATATAAATATGGATAAGTATTAATGATATTTATGGTAAGATAACGATTTGAGTGACAGGAATCAGTGAAATACCTACGCACAGGGAGAGGTGGTCACTACCCCACCTGCGCAGCGGAGAGGTTAAGTTGATCTGTGCCAAGGATCTGTGCCTTTTTATTATTCAATTATCGATCTGTGTACACATTACATAGTCATTTGTCTTTCCATTAATCATGATCTGTGCAAGTGATTTCATCGCACTAGATATTGCTACAAAATACCCCTTTGCAGTATCTTTCTGAAGTGTTATTATTCCTTGTCAATTGTACATCCGTTATAAACACTCATCTCGATCCACGCTCTCAGATGTCACCTATATAAGTTATTTATTCTCTTGTATATCCAAGTTAAAGTATAAACGTATACCGTGAAGATATTCCCTAATTTACTACCATTTACCTAGGACCTATGCCCAAATTTTAATCTATCTGTCTTTCCTTACCGAAAAGTCAAGAACCCCTCCGTTGAGTTAAAACCTTAATTCTATTATTCGAGCTATTTAGTTTATGCCAGTGCTTGTGAATTAATCTGATCTACGTGTGTGGGTAACTAATAATTCTGTTCACACATTTATAGTAACTCTTGTTCAAGTTATTTATTATTCGCGTCTTCTTATTATGGTAGAGACCATTACCATTTCGATCTTACTATTTCTATAGTAAATATTTAATTACATCATATGTTCATGTAATTCGCATACGCCATATCTGTGATCCACATAGCATAATAGATAGCACATAGATAGGGATTTGCTAATATATTCAAATTTCCTTTTATGCTATTATCGAGTATTTCAACTTAGTACAACTTCGTTGTGTACGCCCTTTTATATTCTGAATTCTTCCGAATTCTATTTTACTGTGATTATCCAGTCGCATTTTAATTGAGTGTCTTTTCCTCATTTTATATTGACTTGCTTTCATTCAAAAATCTGTTATAGTGATTCATTGATCTAAATTTGAATTTGAATTCTATACATGTGTGTATCGATCTCTTACCCAGTGTAAATCTATTTTTCGTAGCCTTGTGTCGAGTCTTTCACAGAAACCGCTTAGATAAGTAAATTCCAACTTAAACTACCCTGTCGATAAGCTCCTTAGTATATATTTACTATTCACTAGTGTCTTATAGCTGCACTATTTCGAATTATAAATTCATACCAAAGCAGTCACTCTGACCTAGGGTCACACGCACTACCTTGTATTTATCTTACTGCCCTCCTTCAGGCCAACAATCTCCCAGGTATTCTTGTACCAGGAGGGTTGTTGGACAATGCTCAGAGGGGTCCTGTCAGACAGAGACCTACTCCACAGAGGCGCTTGACCATCAAAGCGCCTCTAAACAGAAAAAAAATGTCCCCCTGAACCTGAAGCAGTAACTCCAGAAGCTGATCCTGTAGAAGCTACTGTAGGAGCTGCTGAAGAAACCAACTCAACTCCGACACCTGCAGCAGAAGAAGAAGAGGCGATGGAGGAGATCCCTGCACTCAACACCAACCCACCTGCAGAGCCTCCTTCACCTGCTTCAAAACCAAAAAAAGGTGCCTCCATGCCCCTTATTGAAATCGAACCAGTGAGACAGGTAGAGAAGAAACCAGACACCCCCAAGACCCCTCACCAATTGTTCTTGGATATCTGCCTACCACACCTGAATAAGGACCACAACATGACTATGAGTTATGCTTACGAGGACTGCGTCCCACCTGAATACAACGGATTCCTGAGCTACTGCATGTTAGACTGGAATTGCTTAGGCTGCAATTGCTATTTTTACAAAAAAGGCAAATACAACTACATCGAATGCGGCCTATCAGTGAAGCAAGCTCTGAAGCAAGGCTTCCCGGACCTCCCGAGGAAGTAATATCACCACCACCACCCATCACCCTCACCAACACCTCATCACCAGCGGGCTATTAGTACGGGACTCCCAGTCGGGCCGGGAGGATAAATATATGGCCTTAAATTCCCTACCCGTACAATAGCCCACAGTTCCAGCCGCCCAGCTCTCGACCCACTGCCTCCCTGGTCGGGTCCAGCCGTCTTCGTAGTAACGCCGATCTCCCAAACACTGAAAACACTCAGGCAGCTCCAGTTAAGCCTGGACACCTTTTTCTCCTGCTAAAATTCACTTCATCCAAGTAATTCTTGTCCTATCCCCACTTCCCCCTAACCCCCTGTCACTACTCAATTTATTATTTATTATTATTGTATTATCTTACTGTGTGACCCTTTCTTAATCCCCTTGATAAGCGCTCACCGCCCCACGCTCGTGAACGTAAAGTCAAGTCAATTCGCCTTATGCCAGAAGTCTTCACGCTAGACGTTATACTCACATATGCGTTATCATTTGATTTGATTTCCTATGTACATGTATAACATTATTATTCCTGCATATTTATATTATCTATACTGTGTGTAAATGTAACGTGACTAATTATAACGAAAATATCATTATAGACCATTCTATCATTGATACGTCACTTGAGTACCTGCATTGGCTGCCCTATATGACAGAACAATATCATTATAGACCATTCTATCATTGATACATCACTTGAGTACCTGCATTGGCTGCCCTATATGACAGAACAATATTCTATCATTGATACATCACTTGAGTACCTGCATTGGCTGCCCTATATGACAGAACAATATTCTATATATTATACCTCATGCAAATTGAATAAACTAAAGTGTGAAGAAATATTGTGTGAATGTTGCCTTGGAATAAAGAGTTGGTGCAAGATACATAAAGCTAGACGCGACCCTGTCGAGCATAATTATTCTATCTCAAGATATCTTATAAAAAGATTGTAATAGAGATTATAACCAGTCGAGTCGAAATAGCAATCCGACATTTCAATATACAGTATATATATATATTAGATGGATCGAATATCAGTTTTCACTATTTGCGAATACGAATACGAATGAGAAGTTTTGTT
>CM064514.1:4086352-4118852 GCA_032716605.1 Paralithodes platypus | reverse complement strand
ACTGTAGACTACATATTCATTTAGACCTATATATGAGAGCATGGTGAATACTATACTGTAGACTACATATTCATTTAGACCTATATATGAGAGCATGGTGAATACTATACTGTAGACTACATATTCATTTAGACCTATATATGAGAGCATGGTGAATACTATACTGTAGACTACATATTCATTTAGACCTATATATGAGAGCATGGTGAATACTATACTGTAGACTACATATTCATTTAGACCTATATATGAGAGCATGGTGAATACTATACTGTAGACTACATATTCATTTTAGACCTATATATGAGAGCATGGTGAATAATATACTGTAGACTACATATTCATTCATTTAGACCTATATATGAGAGCATGGTGAATACTATACTGTAGACTACATATTCATTTAGACCTATATATGAGAGCATGGTGAATACTATACTGTAGACTACATATTCATTTAGACCTATATATGAGAGCATGGTGAATACTATACTGTAGACTACATATTCATTTAGACCTATATATGAGAGCATGGTGAATACTATACTGTAGACTACATATTCATTTAGACCTATATATGAGAGCATGGTGAATACTATACTGTAGACTACATATTCATTTAGACCTATATATGAGAGCATGGTGAATAATATACTGTAGACTACATATTCATTCATTTAGACCTATATATGAGAGCATGGTGAATACTATACTGTAGACTACATATTCATTCATTTAGACCTATATATGAGCATGAGCATGGTGAATACTATACTGTAGACTACATATTCATTCATTTAGACCTATATATGAGAGCATGGTGAATACTATACTGTAGACTACATATTCATTTAGACCTATATATATGAGAGCATGGTGAATACTATACTGTAGACTACATATTCATTTAGACCTATATATGAGAGCATGGTGAATACTATACTGTAGACTACATATTCATTTAGACCTATATATGAGAGCATGGTGAATAATATACTGTAGACTACATATTCATTCATTTAGACCTATATATGAGAGCATGGTGAATACTATACTGTAGACTACATATTCATTCATTTAGACCTATATATGAGAGCATGGTGAATACTATACTGTAGACTACATATTCATTTAGACCTATATATGAGAGCATGGTGAATACTATACTGTAGACTACATATTCATTTAGACCTATATATGAGAGCATGGTGAATAATATACTGTAGACTACATATTCATTCATTTAGACCTATATATGAGAGCATGGTGAATACTATACTGTAGACTACATATTCATTCATTTAGACCTATATATGAGAGCATGGTGAATACTATACTGTAGACTACATATTCATTCATTTAGACCTATATATGAGAGCATGGTGAATACTATACTGTAGACTACATATTCATTTAGACCTATATATGAGAGCATGGTGAATACTATACTGTAGACTACATATTCATTTAGACCTATATATGAGAGCATGGTGAATAATATACTGTAGACTACATATTCATTCATTTAGACCTATATATGAGAGCATGGTGAATACTATACTGTAGACTACATATTCATTCATTTAGACCTATATATGAGAGCATGGTGAATACTATACTGTAGACTACATATTCATTCATTTAGACCTATATATGAGAGCATGGTGAATACTATACTGTAGACTACATATTCATTTAGACCTATATATGAGAGCATGGTGAATACTATACTGTAGACTACATATTCATTTAGACCTATATATGAGAGCATGGTGAATAATATACTGTAGACTACATATTCATTCATTTAGACCTATATATGAGAGCATGGTGAATACTATACTGTAGACTACATATTCATTCATTTAGACCTATATATGAGAGCATGGTGAATACTATACTGTAGACTACATATTCATTCATTTTAGACCTATATATGAGAGCATGGTGAATACTATACTGTAGACTACATATTCATTCATTTAGACCTATATATGAGAGCATGGTGAATACTATACTGTAGACTACATATTCATTTAGACCTATATATGAGAGCATGGTGAATAATATACTGTAGGACTACATATTCATTCATTTAGACCTATATATGAGAGCATGGTGAATACTATACTGTAGACTACATATTCATTTAGACCTATATGAGAGCATGGTGAATACTATACTGTAGACTACATATTCATTTAGACCTATATATGAGAGCATGGTGAATACTATACTGTAGACTACATATTCATTTAGACCTATATATGAGAGCATGGTGAATAATATACTGTAGACTACATATTCATTCATTTAGACCTATATATGAGAGCATGGTGAATACTATACTGTAGACTACATATTCATTTAGACCTATATATGAGAGCATGGTGAATACTATACTGTAGACTACATATTCATTTAGACCTATATATGAGAGCATGGTGAATAATATACTGTAGACTACATATTCATTCATTTAGACCTATATATGAGAGCATGGGTGAATATTATACTGTAGACTACATATTCATTCATTTAGACCTATATATGAGAGCATGGTGAATACTATACTGTAGACTACATATTTCATTCATTTAGACCTATATATGAGAGCATGGTGAATACTATACTGTAGACTACATATTCATTTAGACCTATATATGAGAGCATGGTGAATAATATACTGTAGACTACATATTCATTCATTTAGACCTATATATGAGAGCATGGTGAATACTATACTGTAGACTACATATTCATTCATTTAGACCTATATATGAGAGCATGGTGAATACTATACTGTAGACTACATATTCATTCATTTAGACCTATATATGAGAGCATGGTGAATACTATACTGTAGACTACATATTCATTTAGACCTATATATGAGAGCATGGTGAATAATATACTGTAGACTACATATTCATTCATTTAGACCTATATATGAGAGCATGGTGAATACTATACTGTAGACTACATATTCATTTAGACCTATATATGAGAGCATGGTGAATACTATACTGTAGACTACATATTCAGTCATTTAGACCTATATATGAGAGCATGGTGAATACTATACTGTAGACTACATATTCATTTAGACCTATATAGAGCATGGTGAATACTATACTGTAGACTACATATTCATTTAGACCTATATATGAGAGCATGGTGAATAATATACTGTAGACTACATATTCATTCATTTAGACCTATATATGAGAGCATGGTGAATACTATACTGTAGACTACATATTCATTTAGACCTATATATGAGAGCATGGTGAATACTATACTGTAGACTACATATTCATTTAGACCTATATATGAGAGCATGGTGAATAATATACTGTAGACTACATTTCATTCATTTAGACCTATATATGAGAGCATGGTGAATACTATACTGTAGACTACATATTCATTCATTTAGACCTATATAGAGCATGGTGAATACTATACTGTAGACTACATATTCATTCATTTAGACCTATATATGAGAGCATGGTGGAATACTATACTGTAGACTACATATTCATTTAGACCTATATATGAGAGCATGGTGAATACTATACTGTAGACTACATATATTCATTTAGACCTATATATGAGAGCATGGTGAATACTATACTGTAGACTACATATTCATTTAGACCTATATATGAGAGCATGTGAATACTATACTGTAGACTACATATTCATTCATTTAGACCTATATATGAGAGCATGGTGAATACTATACTGTAGACTACATATTCATTCATTTAGACCTATATATGAGAGCATGGTGAATACTATACTGTAGACTACATATTCATTTAGACCTATATATGAGAGCATGGTGAATACTATACTGTAGACTACATATTCATTTAGACCTATATATGAGAGCATGGTGAATAATATACTGTAGACTACATATTCATTCATTTAGACCTATATATGAGAGCATGGTGAATACTATACTGTAGACTACATATTCATTTAGACCTATATATGAGAGCATGGTGAATACTATACTGTAGACTACATATTCATTCATTTAGACCTATATATGAGAGCATGGTGAATACTATACTGTAGACTACATATTCATTTAGACCTATATATGAGAGCATGGTGAATACTATACTGTAGACTACATATTCATTTAGACCTATATATGAGAGCATGGTGAATAATATACTGTAGACTACATATTCATTCATTTAGACCTATATATGAGAGCATGGTGAATACTATACTGTAGACTACATTCATTCATTTAGACCTATATATGAGAGCATGGTGAATACTATACTGTAGACTACATATTCATTCATTTAGACCTATATATGAGAGCATGGTGAATACTATACTGTAGACTACATATTCATTTAGACCTATATATGAGAGCATGGTGAATACTATACTGTAGACTACATATTCATTTAGACCTATATATGAGAGCATGGTGAATATACTGTGACTACATATTCATTCATTTAGACCTATATATGAGAGCATGGTGAATACTATACTGTAGACTACATATTCATTCATTTAGACCTATATGAGAGCATGGTGAATACTATACTGTAGACTACATTCATTCATTTAGACCTATATATGAGAGCATGGTGAATACTATACTGTAGACTACATATTCATTTAGACCTATATATGAGAGCATGGTGAATACTATACTGTAGACTACATATTCATTTAGACCTATATATGAGAGCATGGTGAATAATATACTGTAGACTACATATTCATTCATTTAGACCTATATATGAGAGCATGGTGAATACTATACTGTAGACTACATATTCATTTAGACCTATATATGAGAGCATGGTGAATACTATACTGTAGACTACATATATTCATTTAGACCTATATATGAGAGCATGGTGAATACTATACTGTAGACTACATATTCATTCATTTAGACCTATATATGAGAGCATGGTGAATACTATACTGTAGACTACATATTCATTCATTTAGACCTATATATGAGAGCATGGTGAATACTATACTGTAGACTACATATTCATTTAGACCTATATATGAGAGCATGGTGAATACTATACTGTAGACTACATATTCATTCATTTAGACCTATATATGAGAGCATGGTGAATACTATACTGTAGACTACATATTCATTTAGACCTATATATGAGAGCATGGTGAATTACTATACTGTAGACTACATATTCATTTAGACCTATATATGAGAGCATGGTGAATACTATACTGTAGACTACATATTCATTTAGACCTATATATGAGAGCATGGTGAATAATATACTGTAGACTACATATTCATTCATTTAGACCTATATATGAGAGCATGGTGAATACTATACTGTAGACTACATATTCATTCATTTAGACCTATATATGAGAGCATGGTGAATACTATACTGTAGACTACATATTCATTTAGACCTATATATGAGAGCATGGTGAATACTATACTGTAGACTACATATTCATTTAGACCTATATATGAGAGCATGGTGAATACTATACTGTAGACTACATATTCATTTAGACCTATATATGAGAGCATGGTGAATACTATACTGTAGACTACATATTCATTCATTTAGACCTATATATGAGAGCATGGTGAATAATATACTGTAGACTACATATTCATTCATTTAGACCTATATATGAGAGCATGGTGAATACTATACTGTAGACTACATATTCATTCATTTAGACCTATATATGAGAGCATGGTGAATACTATACTGTAGACTACATATTCATTCATTTAGACCTATATATGAGAGCATGGTGAATACTATACTGTAGACTACATATTCATTCATTTAGACCTATATATGAGAGCATGGTGAATACTATACTGTAGACTACATATTCATTTAGACCTATATATGAGAGCATGGTGAATACTATACTGTAGACTACATATTCATTTAGACCTATATATGAGAGCATGGTGAATAATATACTGTAGACTACATATTCATTTAGACCTATATATGAGAGCATGGTGAATACTATACTGTAGACTACATATTCATTTAGACCTATATATATGAGAGCATGGTGAATACTATACTGTAGACTACATATTCATTTAGACCTATATATGAGAGCATGGTGAATACTATACTGTAGACTACATATTCATTCATTTAGACCTATATATGAGAGCATGGTGAATACTATACTGTAGACTACATATTCATTTAGACCTATATATGAGAGCATGGTGAATACTATACTGTAGACTACATATTCATTCATTTAGACCTATATATGAGAGCATGGTGAATAATATACTGTAGACTACATATTCATTTAGACCTATATGACAGCATGGTGAATACTTTACTGTAGACTACATATTCATTTAGACCTATATATGAGAGCATGGTGAATACTATACTGTAGACTACATATTCATTTAGACCTATATATGAGAGCATGGTGAATACTATACTGTAGACTACATATTCATTCATTTAGACCTATATGAGAGCATGGTGAATACTATACTGTAGACTACATATTCATTTAGACCTATATATGAGAGCATGGTGAATACTATACTGTAGACTACATATTCATTTAGACCTATATATGAGAGCATGGTGAATACTATACTGTAGACTACATATTCATTTAGACCTATATATGAGAGCATGGTGAATACTATACTGTAGACTACATATTCATTTAGACCTATATATGAGAGCATGGTGAATACTATACTGTAGACTACATATTCATTTAGACCTATATATGAGAGCATGGTGAATAATATACTGTAGACTACATATTCATTCATTTAGACCTATATATGAGAGCATGGTGAATACTATACTGTAGACTACATATTCATTTAGACCTATATATGAGAGCATGGTGAATACTATACTGTAGACTACATATTCATTTAGACCTATATATGAGAGCATGGTGAATACTATACTGTAGACTACATATATTCATTTAGACTTATATATGAGAGCATGGTGAATACTATACTGTAGACTACATATTCATTTAGACCTATATATGAGAGCATGGTGAATACTATACTGTAGACTACATATTCATTCATTAGACCTATATATGAGAGCATGGTGAATACTATACTGTAGACTACATATTCATTTAGACCTATATATGAGAGCATGGTGAATATATACTGTAGACTACATATTCATTTAGACCTATATATGAGAGCATGGTGAATACTATACTGTAGACTACATATTCATTTAGACCTATATATGAGAGCATGGTGAATACTATACTGTAGACTACATATTCATTCATTTTAAACCTATATATGAGAGCATGGTGAATAATATACTGTAGACTACATATTCATTCATTTAGACCTATATATGAGAGCATGGTGAATACTATACTGTAGACTACATATTCATTCATTTAGACCTATATATGAGAGCATGGTGAATACTATACTGTAGACTACATATTCATTCATTTAGACCTATATATGAGAGCATGGTGAATACTATACTGTAGACTACATATTCATTCATTTAGACCTATATATGAGAGCATGGTGAATACTATACTGTAGACTACATATTCATTTAGACCTATATATGAGAGCATGGTGAATACTATACTGTAGACTACATATTCATTTAGACCTATATATGAGAGCATGGTGAATACTATACTGTAGACTACATAGTCATTTAGACCTATATATGAGAGCATGGTGAATACTATACTGTAGACTACATATTCATTTAGACCTATATATGAGAGCATGGTGAATACTATACTGTAGACTACATATTCATTCATTTAGACCTATATATGAGAGCATGGTGAATACTATACTGTAGACTACATATTCATTTAGACCTATATATGAGAGCATGGTGAATAATATACTGTAGACTACATATTCATTTAGACCTATATATGAGAGCATGGTGAATACTATACTGTAGACTACATATTCATTTAGACCTATATATGAGAGCATGGTGAATACTATACTGTAGACTACATATTCATTTAGACCTATATATGAGAGCATGGTGAATACTATATACTGTAGACTACATATTCATTTAGACCTATATATGAGAGCATGGTGAATAATACTGTAGACTACATATTCATTTTAGACCTATATATGAGCATGGTGAATACTATACTGTAGACTACATATTCATTCATTTAGACCTATATGAGAGCATGGTGAATACTATACTGTAGACTACATATTCATTTAGACCTATATATGAGAGCATGGTGAATACTATACTGTAGACTACATATTCATTTAGACCTATATATGAGAGCATGGTGAATACTATACTGTAGACTACATATTCATTTAGACCTATAGAGAGCATGGTGAATAATACTGTAGACTACTATTCATTTAGACCTATATATGAGAGCATGGTGAATACTATACTGTAGACTACATATTCATTTAGACCTATATATGAGAGCATGGTGAATACTATACTG
This sequence comes from Paralithodes platypus, assembly GCA_032716605.1. NCBI lineage: Eukaryota > Metazoa > Arthropoda > Malacostraca > Decapoda > Lithodidae > Paralithodes > Paralithodes platypus. The sequence continues at coordinate 4,110,347 of CM064514.1, read as the reverse complement.
TAGACCACATATTCTTGTAGACTACATATTCATTCATTTAGACCTATATGAGAGCATGGTGAATACTATACTGTAGACACATATATTTAGACCTATATGAGAGCGTGAATACTATTACATATTCATTCATTTAGACCTATATATGAGAGCATGGTGAATACTATACTGTAGACTACATATTCTGTAGACCTATATAAATGGTGAATACTATTCTAGATACCATTCATTTAGACCTATATATGAGAGCATGGTGAATACTATACTGTAGACTACATATTCATTTCTTTAAAAATAGTATTCAAACTCATCCAACCCTTTACGTGACTCTACACATAATATACATGCACAGTCAGCGTAAATATTGTTAAAGGTAATACAATTGTTTATGACAATATAGTATTCAAACTCATCCAACCCTTTACGTGACTCTACACATAATATACATGCACAGTCAGCGTAAATATTGTTAAAGGTAATACAATTGTCGAACTAGGTATAATAGGGATGTTGTAATTATTGGTAGTTTAATTGGCTATATACCTATTTTAGTAGTCACTGTTGTTATTGTGTTAATATAATTTTTTTTAATTGGCTTTCAAACAGAGATATTTCCTGTATATTTCTCAAATTTTGCGTTAATCCGTTCCATACCTAACTCCATGATATTGTATACATGTCTGAGCTTAACCAGAAGTCATGAGAGGAATTCTTAATAGATCAACTCCCCTTAAATTGTACCTTTCATTGTTACTAGGTGTAAAATAATCAGTGTTATCAAGGTTATGCAGGCATTTAAATACGAAAAGCGCACTGCAGTTAGTATTGATATTCTTAAATTTAAATCATTCAAGTTTACTAAAAAGTTCATTTGTGTGTGCATATCTTGATTTATGTGATATAGTTCTAATTATCTTTTTTGTGATTTTTCAATAGTTAATAATTTGGTTTTACTAGTTGCACCCCAAATTGTTTGGCAATATAACAACTGTGGATAGATAAGACTATAATATAATTGTTTTAGAGCACTAATATTAAAGTAGTGTCGTGTAAGGTAGAGTATGCCACATTGCTTATTAAGTTTGTTTTTTAAATCCTGTATATGTATGCCTCACGACAGCCTGTTATCTACCATAACACCAAGACACTTTATATGTTCCTCCTCCTTTAGTACATTACTTCCAATCTTAATTGGTCCTAAATTTTGAGCGATAGATTTATCCCTCTTAAAAATTATATATATTTATAGTTTTGTCAATATTAAGAGTAAGCTTATTAGCTTGTATCCACCTTGTTATGTTATTTAGCTCATTATTGACTAAATCGATTAGGAAACGTAGATCCCTGTGTCTGACGTACAAAGTGCTGTCATCGGCAAATAACAGGAAGTTAAATATAGTGCTTGAATTAATAAAACATTAATATATAAAATGAAGAGCAGTGGGCCCAATATGGACCCCTGTGGGACTCCATAATATGTTATAAACTGTTGTTCAGATTTGCAGTCCTTATATTGCACATATTGCCTCCGATTACTTTAGTATGACTGAAACCAAGTATGTGTAATATCTCTAATTCCGTAATGTTTGAGTTTATCTAACATAATCTGATGGTGAACCGTATCAAATGCCTTAGACAGATCTAAAAATATGCTTACTAAATAATCTGTTTTGTCAAAGGAACTGAGGATATCACTTTTGAATTTTGATAAGGCTAATTCAGTGGAACGTCCTTTCCTAAATCCATATTGGGCATCTGACAAAATATTATTAGTAATGCAATAATCAATGAGCCTATCAAACATAACTGGTCGATGATTTTTAAAAAGACTTACATCTCCTGATTTAAAAATAGGTATAATTTTGGCAACTTTAAGATCCTCAGGGAAATTCCCAGTCGCGAATGAGCTATTACATATGTGTAAAATAACAGGTGACAGTATATGGATGACCTTCCTCACTATAGACATAGGTATGTCATCATAACCCGGAGAAGAATCCCGCAAGTTTTCTATGGCATGCAATAATTCTTCATGTGTAATAGGTGACATATTAAATACAGTTTTTGTCTGTTCAGTAGGTAAGTATTTTAATCTACATTTGCATCAGTAATATTTTCTGCAAGAGATTTTCCCCCATTGATAAAGTAAGAATTGAAGTAATTTGCAATCTGTTGTGGGATACTTAATTCTACATCATTATGCATAAATGTGTCGTTAATCTTATTTTGTTTGTCTTTATTGAGAACAGAATTAATAATTTTCCAGACTTTCTTAGTGTTCCCTGAATTTTCTGTTAGTTTAGTTTTGTAATAATTTCTTTTGTCTTGTCTAATTTCTTGTGAGACTTTGTTGCGTAATGTGCGGAATTCTTCCCCGAACGTGATGGGCCTTAGAGCGTATTTCCTTGGCAGTCTATTCTTCTCCTTGATCAATGATTTTATAATATTCGATATATATGGCTTATTTATGTGATTTGCTTTAATACATTTCGTAATTATGGGAAAATATTTGTTAAAACACGCACTGAATATACTTATGAAGTTGCTGTAAATAGTATTAGGATTGGAAGAAGAATAAACCAGGTCCAATGATACACTCTCCATGCATTGCTTAAAATTATCAAGATTTTCAGCATTATAATTTCTGAAAGATATTATTGTATCATTGTCCTCATTAAATTTCGATTTAGAAATATTGGAATTATACACCGAAAATACTGGAAAATGGTCAGAGATTTGATTGTAAACAATTCCACTTAATCTGTTATTAGCTTATGGGACTAAACATGAAGGAGAACAAGCAGGTACACCTGTCCCTTATACCTTCTATACTCTGTTCCAAATAGGTAAACATGAAGGAGAACAAGCAGGTACTACCTCTCCCTTATACCTTCTATACTCTGTTCCAAATAGGTAAACATGAAGGAGAACAAGCAGGTACTACCTCTCCCTTATACCTTCTATACTCTGTTCCAAATAGGTAAACATTAAGGAGAACAAGCAGGTACTATCTCTCCCTTATACCTTCTATACTCTGTTCCAAATAGGTAAACATGAAGGAGAACAAGCAGGTACTATCTCTCCCTTATACCTTCTATACTCTGTTTCAAATAGGTAAACATGAAGGAGAACAAGCAGGTACTATCTCTCCCTTATACCTTCTATACTCTGTTCCAAATAGGTAAGCCAGATAATAATGACTCCTAACCTCTGTAACGCAAAAAGAGCTTGAGCAAATGGTCTGTAAATGTCCACACCTATTCCCCGGTTGACTCTTCCCAAATGGTAGAAATATTAGCTCGATGACTCTAGTTGTTTGTGAGATATAGAGGTTAATGTTCAAGAGTTTCGGCCAACCTATTTGGAACAGGGTATAGCTGGATAAAATGGTCTCACATAAGCTGATATCACAAGACCGTTTTATCCCGTAAGTATTGCGGTAACTTTGGACTCTTATACCTTGTAAGATTATACATAAGAATGATTATATATAAACATTCTGTCGCCAATCAGTTCAATTTTAGAGAGAGAGAGAGTACGAGTGAGTGAGAGAGTGGGTGTTTGTGTGTGTGTATGTGTGTGAGAGACAGTTACACAGAGTTACACAGACTACACAGGATTTGCAGTCTCTACTAGACAGTCCGGCCATAATGTTTCATAATCATCAGCCAACTTAAAATAGCCCTGCATAATATTTAATTATCACTAGAACAATACACTATAATATCATGTAGGAAGTCTTCTGGAGAAATAGGAAAAATTTATTAAACAATGCATGATAAACTAAAGCACAAATGTATGCTAGAATAGCATTGACAAATCGCTAGATAGTCACCAGACACTAAAAACTTGTATGTCACTAGAAAACATATGTTAGATAGGTAGATTTTACAGAGAGAGAGAGCGAGAGCGAGAGCGAGAGAGAGAAAGAGAAAGAAAGAGAGAGAGAGAGAGAGTTACAAGGAGTTACAAGGGATAGTTAGTATCTCAGAGACCTTGCGGTCCATTCCGAGGAGATACTCGAAGTGGCAGGGGAGAGACTGTTTAGTGCACTAAACTCATTACAGAGTGTACAAAATACTATCTACTCTCTTCTTGAACTGTTCTACTGAAGAACTGTTTACAACTTCAGAGGGAAGTTTGTTCCAGGTAGAACATATCATATAATATTATGTGAAAAAGTTTCCACAAATACTAGTGTTGAACCTTTTCAATTCTAATTTCCAGCCATGGTTGCGTGTTGTATTCATATTGAGAAAGAGAGAGAGTTACAAGGAGTTACAAGGAATAGTTAGTATTTCAGAGACCTTGCGGTCCATTCCGAGGAGATACTCGAAGTGGATGGAGAGAGACTGTTTAGTGCACTACACTCATTACAGAGTGTGCAAAATACTATCTACTCTCTTCTTGAACTGTTCTACTGAAGAACTGTTTACAACTTAGGAGGGAAGTTTGTTCCAGGTAGAACAGATCTTATATGTGAAAAAGTTTCCACAAATACAAGTGTTGAACCTTTTCAATTCTAATTTCCAGCCATGGTTGCGTGTTGTATTCGTATTGAGGCTAAACATTTTGTTATAATCCACATTGTCAAACCCATTAAGTATTTTAAAAACTTCAATGAGCTGACCTCGTAGTCTTCTCCAACGGGAAGAGATCAAGAGGTTTCAACCGGTCCTCGTAGCTCATTCTTCCAAGCGATGAAGAGATGAGATAATGAGAGTGTGTATGAGAGTGAAAATATAAGTGAGAGTTAGAGAGAGTGAAAGTGAGTGTGAGAATGAGAGAGAATGAGTGGAGGTTAATTCAGTCTCGGGTCCAGCACATGAAACCATTTCTATTATCTGTGTTCACCCATCACAGTGCCTTATATCTCTGCCCCTTTCCTGTATCTGTGTTCACCCATCACAGTGCCTTATATCCCTGCCCCTTTCCTGTATCTTCACTCCCTAGACCTGTTAAAAGACATTACTTATCTCTCTGTATCTCTCATCTAAACACACACACACATCTAAAAACACACATCTCAACACACGCACACACACTCACTCTCACGCACACACACTCTATCTCTCTCAATCAATCAATCAGTCAACAGCCTAGTGTCTATCTAGCTATCTATTCATATGTCTATCTATCTACTATCTATATATCTATCTATCTATCTGTCAATTCCCCCCTCCCTCTTTTTTAGCGCAGGCCTTCCTCCCTCCCTTCATCCCGAGTGCTGTCTTTCCTAACTTTATCTTCCTATATTTTCAACTTTATGGACACCTCAGCTACCTCCCCCCCTCACCCCCCTCCCCATTATCTCTACTCTTTCCCTCCATCCATACATCTGATGCAGTCATAAAGTGTCTGGCCAACGATAATGATTACTGCAGGGTATACGTGGATCTCAAGGGCGCCTTTGATAAAGCAAATGGAGAGGTAATTTTGTTTGAATTAGCTAACATGGGTGTAGAAGGAAAATCATTACATTGGATAGGAGATTATTTATTTGGAAGGAAGGCGCAGGTGTGATATCAAGGGGCTCTTTCTGAGGAAAGGAAACTTGACCTGGGTACACCACAAGGTGGGGTATTAAGTCCATTCCTCTTTAATGTCCTAATGAATAGGATAGCTCAAGATATGCTAGGTCCAGGTGTTAAAATAACAATATACGCAGACGATATAATGCTGCAAAGCAGTAGCGTCGAGAATATGCAATTGGCCCTCAACAAATTTGGGCAATTAACCCAGAAGCTAGGGCTAGTAATTAATGAAGAAAAAACTAAATTTGAGTGTCGTGCTATGGGCGATAAACAATTAGCTGTGAATGAAAACAATATTGATAGGGTTAGGAGCTATAAGTATCTAGGCATCTATATAGGATATACATCAGACAGTAAAGATGCCGAGTTACATCATATACAAACACAATGTAAGGCACGTATGGCACCCTTGAAATCCCTAGCTTGGAGTGGTGCAGGTGTTGGTGTACAGGTACTGCGGATGATGTACCTCACCACTATTAGGTCAGTGGTGGAATATGCCAGCCCCGTTCTCTCTTGCTTTGGTGAAGGAAGGTTGGATAACATAGAAACTATCCAAAATGAGGCTATGCGGGTTATATTAAACTGCCCCAAAAATGCGATGGTAGCTGCTATGAGATTAGAATTAAATTTAACAACCTTGCGACACAGAATAGAGGAAGTAAACCTAGTATCGGCAATGAGACATATACGGTCAGGTAGTGGTGAAAAATTGGCACAAGACGTCAACGATGGCATACGTAAAATTCGAACCTTCAGGAGGCAAGGCAAGAGGGGATACCTAAAAGAACTAATACATAAAGTAGAGAAATTTGACCTAATATATTTCTTTCTGGTCGAAGAGAGGGCACAAAAACCTCCACCCTGGGAAGATAAAGGCGTGGATATAAATATTATCAAGCTTGGGAAAAAAAAAAGTATGTACGAGACTGGGGAACTTAAAATAATTGTTGAAGAAAAGATAAATGAATTAAAAGATGATAATGTTGCGCAAGTATACTGCGATGGCTCTGTCACAGAAAATGGGAGAGCAGGATGTGGGATACTGGTGAGTGACGATGTAGGTAACGATAACATAATTTTACAGTGAATATTATTATAGAATAAGTAACAACGTGTCTTCTACGCAGGCAGAAATATGTGCTATGTTATACGGGTTAAATAAAATAAGAGGGGGAGAAGGTGATGTGTGCTTTTTCGTAGACAGTCGAAGTGCTTTGGAATCTATGAACAGCAAAAAACCCGTGTATGAAAAGCTGGTATCTCAGTGCAAGGTTATTATAGATGAACTACGCAATAATGGGAGAATGGTAACATTTACGTGGATACCTTCACATGTTGGGATAATAAAAATAAAAGAGCGGACGAACTTTCTAAATTAGGAACGGAGAAAAACACAATAGATTACGAGTGCATTCAATCTTTAAGACAAATTAAATCAACAATTAGAAAAAAACAAAAGGATGCGGAACTTTTTATGATGCAAGAAAAACACGCGAATAGTGCAACATTCTATCACTATAATAACGTTGCACGGCGAACTAGCTTCATATACGGAAACTTAAGAAGTGCTTGGAAGGACTCCTTGTGCACACGACTTAGGTTAGGATATTGTTACATGTGGGAACTTGGTGTTCCTAAAGGAGAACACGAAATATGTTGTCAACTATGTACAAAACCAAGAAGTCATACCTTAAATTATTATATACTGCACTGCCAACACCTAGCGAAATATAGAAACAATGTCATAGATAAGGTCGATGAACAAATTATATGGATGTTCAATCATAATATGATTACTCAAATAATAGCCAAATGCAAATAAATACAATAAGGTAAACATACATAAAACAAAGTTTAGGATTTAGTGTTATGATTATTATGTAATTGATAGCCTCATTATATCATTATTACATGTTGTTTACTGTTGTTTCTTATATACATAAATGACCTAGATTTAGGTATAACTAGTAGGATAAGTAAATTCGCAGACGATACTAAAATGGGGAGATCAATTGATTCAGATAGCGATATAGAGTGCCTCCAAAGGGATCTAGATACCTTACATGAATGGTCAGTAAATTGGCAGATGAAGTTTAACATTGACAAATGCAAGGTATTAAAGATAGGGAAGATGCAAACAAATGTTAAATATAAACTAGCTAATTTAGAATTAGAAAATTCAGACTGCGAGAAAGATCTAGGTGTGTTTGTTAGCAATGATTTGAAGCCTAGAAAACAGTGTATAGGCGTTCGTAATAAGGCAAACAGGATTCTCGGGTTCATCTCTAGGAGTGTGAGTAACAGAACTGCTGATGTTATCTTAAAACTTTACTTGTCATTAGTGAGACCCCATATGGATTATGCTGTCCAATTTTGGTGTCCTTATTACAGAATGGACATAGATTCATTGGAGAGAGTACAGCGTAGAATGACAAAAATGATCCATAATATTAGAAATCTTCCGTATGAAGAAAGGTTGAAGAAATTAGGTTTACATTCGTTAGAGAGACGCAGAGTTAGAGGGATATGATAGAGGTGTTCAAGTGGGTTAGTGGGATTAACAAAGGGGACATGACAAATGTACTAAAGCTCAGTGATAGCGAAAGAACTCGTACCAATGGTTTCAAATTAGATAAATTTCGTTTCAGAAAAGATATAGGCAAATATTGGTTTGGTAACAGAGTTGTAGATGGGTGGAATGGACTACCAAGTGCTATAGTGGGATCTAAAACTGTAGGGAGCTTTAAGATAAAATTGGATAAGCATATGGACGAGAAGGGTTGGGTGTGAAGGGGGATCAGCCGGGTTGGGCCAATCAGCGCTCTGCAGACCCCCATAATCCTGCGTTAATCTCTAACCGTTTTGGTAGGATGATCCTCAGGGTATTAGAGTGTTGAGCCTATAATTGGGCTTTGTAATTGATTTGGGGTTGTGTGGGACAGGGATCTGCCTTGCTTAGGCCAATCGGCTTTCTGCAGACTCCCATTTTCTTATGTTCTTATGTTCTTATTGTTATTATAATAATAAATGTGTATGTATATACTGTATATTGTGAAATGTGTGTGTTATTGTATGAATTAATGTGTGTATAGGTATGTATGTAGGTATATGTACATGCATGTGTGTGTGTATGTATATGTGTATATATGTATGTATATACTGTATATGTATATATGTGTGTATGGGTGTATGTATGTGTGTGTATATGTAGGCATGTTCTAATATATTAAACTGGAGTGGGAGGGTCATTCTATGGCATTAAGGAAAGTAGAAGGATTATAACAAACCCGCGCTAAGCCTAAGCCCAGCTTAGCTAAGGGTCCTTCTTAAACAGTTAGGGACAACTGGTTTGCTAACAAGTATAGAGATACAAACTTACTAAATGTTGTCTTCATGTTTGTGTTTATATTGTACATGTATAATATGAGTAGGATAAAAGACTGTTTTACCACCTTTGCCCTTTTGAGACGTGTAATTATGTATTCCCATGTATTTATGCTTTCTCAATAAAGAATCAAATCAAATCAAATCCATCCCTACGCCCTCTCCTTTAACCTTTAGTGTATCCCTTCACCTGCTCGTGCGCTTGCGTGTGTGTTTACGTGTGTGTGTTTAGGTGTGTTATGTGCGTTTAGATGTGCATGCGTGTGTGTTTAGGTGTGTTTGCGTGTGTGTGTGTTAACTAATTACATAATCCACGAGGGGGTGGGGATCTTCATCCTCAAATACTAAAAAGAGGTTCGTCAACAAGTCCACAACAAGTCCACCTCCCCTACACCTCATCTCTTCCTGCTCCATCTTCTTCTCTCCCTCTCTCTCCCCTTCTCCCTTTCTCCTATCTCCCCTCTCCCCCCCCCCCCCCTTACCTCCCGTTCTTTACCTTCTCAAATTCCCTGTTTCATTGTTTTTTCTCCCTCTCCTATCATCTCCCCTCTCCTCCATCATCACACCTTTTCACAGTTTTCTCTCTTCTTGTTACCCTCTCTTCATCTGCTCTTATCCCTTCTCCCTTTCTCCTCCCACCTTCCCCTCCTCCTTTCTTTCTCCTCCTGTATTTCCTTCCTTCATAGCAATCACTGAGTTTCCTATCTTTCTTCTTTCTTCCTCCTTCTGTACTTCCTTCCTTCATAGCAATCACTGAGTTTCCTATCTTTCTTCTTTCTTCCTCCTTCTGTACTTCCTTCCTTCATGTCAGTCACAGTGTTTCCTTTGTTCCTTCTTTCTTGCTCCTTTCTTATCTACTTCCTTCTTTCCTAGCTATCACTGTGTTTCCTTCTTTCTTCCTGTATTCTTCTTTACTTCCGTCCTACATAGCAATCAGTGTTTCCGTTTTTATTCCTTCCTTCTTCTTTACTTCCTTCATAGCATTCACTTTCCTTCTTTCTTCCTTTTCTCTCTACTTCCTTCATAGCATTCACTATTTCCTTTTTCCTTTCTTTCCTTCCTTTTTCTCTACTTCCTTCAAAGCAATAATTTTGCTTCCTTCTTCTCTACTTCCTCCCTGTATAGTATTAACTTTCCTTCTTCCTCCCTTTCCTTCCGTCTTCCATACTTCCTTCCTACATACACTGTGTTTCCTTCCTTTCCTTCCGTCTTCCATACTTCCTTCCTACATACACTGTGTTTCCTTCCTTTCCTTCCGTCTTCCATACTTCCTTCCTACATACACTGTGTTTCCTTCCTTTCCTTCCGTCTTCCATACTTCCTTCCTACATACACTGTGTTTCCTTCCTTTCCTTCCGTCTTCCATACTTCCTTCCTACATACACTGTGTTTCCTTCCTTTCCTTCCGTCTTCCATACTTCCTACATACACTGTGTTTCCTTCCTTTCCTTCCGTCTTCCATACTTCCTTCCTACATACACTGTGTTTCCTTCCTTTCCTTCCGTCTTCCATACTTCCTTCCTACATACACTGTGTTTCCTTCCTTTCCTTCCGTCTTCCTACATACACTGTGTTTCCTTCCTTTCCTTCCGTCTTCCATACTTCCTACATACACTGTGTTTCCTTCCTTTCCTTCCGTCTTCCATACTTCCTTCCTACATACACTGTGTTTCCTTCCTTTCCTTCCGTCTTCCATACTTCCTTCCTACATACACTGTGTTTCCTTCCTTTCCTTCCGTCTTCCATACTTCCTTCCTACATACACTGTGTTTCCTTCCTTTCCTTCCGTCTTCCATACTTCCTACATACACTGTGTTTCCTTCCTTTCCTTCCGTCCATACTTCCTTCCTACATACACTGTGTTTCCTTCCTTTCCTTCCGTCTTCCATACTTCCTTCCTACATACACTGTGTTTCCTTCCTTTCCTTCCGTCTTCCATACTTCCTACATACACTGTGTTTCCTTCCTTTCCTTCCGTCTTCCATACTTCCTACATACACTGTGTTTCCTTCCTTTCCTTCCGTCTTCCATACTTCCTTCCTACATACACTGTGTTTCCTTCCTTTCCTTCCGTCTTCCATACTTCCTTCCTACATACACTGTGTTTCCTTCCTTTCCTTCCGTCTTCCTACATACACTGTGTTTCCCTTCCGTCTTCCATACTTCCTTCCTACATACACTGTGTTTCCTTCCTTTCCCCTTCCTTTCCTTCCGTCTTCCATACTTCCTTCCTACATACACTGTGTTTCCTTCCTTTCCTTCCGTCTCCCATACTTCCTTCCTACATACACTGTGTTTCCTTCCTTTCCTTCCGTCTCCCATACTTCCTTCCTACATACACTGTGTTTCCTTCCTTTCCTTCCGTCTTCCATACTTCCTTCCTACATACTGTGTTTCTTCTTTTCTTCCTTTCCATACTTCCTTCCTACATACACTGTGTTTCCTTCCTTTCCCCTTCCTTTCGTGTGGTGGAGTGGTCTTGCCACTGGCCTGGTAATCCAAAGGTCCCGGGTTCAAATCCCGATGTATCAATGGGAAGATATTATTGGGATGGAATTTGTGCTGTACCTAGTATCAGTGCATTACCACAAGCCCACCGAAACGTCAATAAAATACCCTCATTGTTCCCTGATTAAATAGCACTGTATGAATATTCCCATATTCAAAATATGCTATAGGGGTGCAATGCCTGGTGAGTTATCTGCTCAACAGGTGGCGTTGTGTGTGTGTAAGTGTGAGAGTCCGAGTGTAGGGGGTGAGACAGTGAAGCACGGGAACGAGGTGGCTTCAGAGATGGGGTCATTTCGGGCCATGAGTGAGCACCGTGCCTCATGTGAAGGCAAGATGGCAGGTGCTCGTTGTACTCTACGTGCTTCACATGTCTCACTCCCTAGACTGGAACAAGACCTCACGGGCTTCACTGTTCATTGTAAAGCGGTGAATGTTAAGGCTCTCAGCCTATGCCCTAGAGGAAGTAAGTTGGAATATAGAAAAAAAAAAAAAAAAAAATACACTGTGTTTCCTTCCTTTCCTTCCGTCTTCCATACTTCCTACATACACTGTGTTTCCTTCCTTTCCTTCCGTCTTCCATACTTCCTTCCTACATACACTGTGTTTCCTTCCTTTCCTTCCGTCTTCCATACTTCCTTCCTACATACACTGTGTTTCCTTCCTTTCCTTCCGTCTTCCATACTTCCTTCCTACATACACTGTGTTTCCTTCCTTTCCTTCCGTCTTCCATACTTCCTTCCTACATACACTGTGTTTCCTTCCTTCCCTTCTTTCCTTCGTCCTTAATGGAATCTCAATAACCGTCTGACTTCCATATACTCTTCCTAATCTCTATAAAATCATCTAATAATAACCAGAAAACGGAAAATAAATGCGCCATCGGACCTTGAAAGTGTTAAGGAGACTTCTGCCGCCACCCATAATAATCCACCTCTTGCCTTGTTACCGAAGCAATATAGTCTCACAATATTGCCAGAAGGAATTTACGGTTCCACCCATTGTTCCTTCCTTTTCATATTATTTTTGCTACCATTAGACGATTTTATTCAGCTTAGGAAGGGCCTCCAGCAATGAACAAGCTTCGATTAATCTTAATTGACCCTTTTTACTACCACAGATCCTTTGTAAGCTGCACACAATCTTCTAAATATATATAGCTAGCATAATACAAAAAGATACTTCGCTGGTAAATATATATAGCTAGCATAATACAAAAAGATACTTCGCTGGTAAATATATATAGCTAGCATAATACAAAAAGATACTTCGCTGGTACAGAAAGGGGTAAAGTTGACAATAAAAGTTGACATCCCTTTAACCCCTTCTGTACCGGCGACGTCTTTTTTATTTTATTCTAGCTATATTTAGATTATTTTGTGTAGTTTAAAAAAGGATCTGTGGTAGTAGAAAGGGTTAAGCGAGATAGTTCAATGCCTATTAATTGTTGAAGGCCCTTTTTTAGACTGAATGAACTCGTTTAATAGTAACCAGAATAAAGTTAAAAGGACGGCGCCGGTACTGAAGGGGTTAGCCTTTTGACTATGCGAGAGGTTCTTCCTAAACTTTATAAACTTTCTTTTAGCTCGACTTGGGGTGGTTTCTTTCGATGTTTTCGCTATATTTCAGGTATTTACAACGTTTCTCATTTGTTTTAACCCCTTCATCATCATTGCGTAATGTCATCATATGTTGGTTACCATTAGACGATGTTCATTAATTAATAAATTTAATAGCATACCTCTATGACTCAAATGGCTAAATACGATGTCAATAAACCCTCTTGATAACATAAGCCCTTCCTAATCTGCACAAAATAATCTAATTTTAGCCAGAATCAAAGATAAAAAGACGTCACGGTGTTGAAGGGGTTAACGCGTCTCCGTAAAAGATAGTTCAGACTCACGCAACAAAAGGTCGACAAAATAATCGATGTCAATTCAAACTGGTAAAGGCGAAATATCATCTGGCCTTAGCTAAAATATAAACAATTCTCTTGATATAAGCAGTACATTGAAATAAAGTATTCACCAGAACTTGGTAACGCTGCCTTTATATACATTTCCATAGCCAATATGAAATAAAGGCGGCGTCAGTGAGCATTTTAATATAGACAGTATACAGAAAGGCAGCGTTAACAATTTCTGCCAGGTAAGCTTGAATACACTATAATGGTCATGTTATGGAGGGATGGTTGGTTATTCTGGCATCCTTCTCCCTTATGTTTAGCCCTATTAGTTTTCAGATTTTAAGACGTTCGGTCTATTAGTTTGGCGATTTTAAGACGTTTCACTTCATTCATTTGTCAATATTAAAACCTTTCGTGTCATCTAGGTGTCAATTTATATCCTGGCGAGCGATAGCAAGCCTGTATTTTAGGAGGAACCGGCCTTCGGCCGGGATATTTTTCTACCGAAAAAATGCACAAGTCTATCTAGAAGAGGAATCTTGGGGATGTTTATTCAAGCTTGATGGAGGTCTAGGGAGAAAACTAAAAAAATATATATATATATACATTTGTCGACCAATTAGCTAATAAACCCTCCCCTCGTAATGATGATGGGTAAGACAACGTTGACGATTATGATAATGTGTTTATAATATATTAAGATGAATCACCATCATCGCCAAGACAATGATGGAGGGTTAATCAGAACAGGGCGAAGAAATAGTGACCATAGAGTAATAGGATACAAAGCTTTAAGGCCGCTGTCATAAAAGGACAGACATGTAGACCATTACGGCGGCTCAATTAACTGCTCAACCATATTATTGTGACCTTCCAATGTCGTTCACCCCGGGGCCCACAACTGTATTTTAGGCCCATGACCTCCTTCCCCTATGTAACCTCCCCTCCCCCCATGAGCCCCTCCCCTCCCCTTGACCCCCCCCCCCCCCCCCATGCATCCCTTCCCCCAATGTGCCACCCCAAAATGACCCCCTCTCATGTGTCCTTCCCCCCCCCCCCCCCCCCCCCCCCCCCCCCCCCCAAGGCCCCTACTACCTTATCTTAACACGCCGTCGTACCCTGTTCTGGGCCCAATATGTCCTTGGTCTCAGATGTAACCCTTTTAACCCTTGCAGTCTTGTAATGTCAACTTCGACTCACCCACCAAACCCACCAAACCATTTCATTCAGTTTATAAAGGACCTATCGTAATGGAAACTGTCAATAGAGATAACTATTTGCACGCAGATTTATAATTGAACACATAATATTAACAGTGTAACCATTAGCTAATCCCATATACTAAATTTTTTTTTTTTTTTTTTTTTTTTTTTTTTTTTAATCCATACCGATGCTATCTATGACCTGCTAGCAGCTCTTTAATTAAGTGTCACGATATTGGACAGTCTCCCTCTTCATTCTCCTGGGTCTGGTGGTTATTATGCAGCAGCAATACACACCTTCAATTGGGCCCAGGTCTTTATTCTGTCTGTCTGGAAGAATGATTTTGTTTAGCCATTTTAGGTGGCTCGCTTGTTAGGAGATGAAGACTGAGCAGTACTGTGTAGGTCGGAATGGGAGATGTGAGTGTGTGTGTGTGTGTGTGTGTGTGTTAGTACACAGGAGTACAAAGGAAATCAAGCAACAACAAGTCTAGTGACCCCTCTAGGCTGCTTGTCCTCCAAAACACTGAGGATCAAGTGTCCAAACAGTGGTTTAGAGTAGGTAAGGGAAAATTGGAAAGGGAACTACTGCCCTGTAACTAATATCCGTGGCAGGATTAGGAAGTTAGTATGGGACAGATGGGTTAATAACACAGTTATAAGTGATGTTTCGTATATCTGGGAAAAAGAGAATAACGTCTTAGTAATATATATACGCAATAATCCTTGATGAATATGAGGAGGGAATAATTTAAGTTATTCATTTACAAACGCAGTCAGTTGCGGGTTTGATGCAAGATATTTGTCTAGGCGAAGTTTAAAAGAATCAACTGTGCTGCAGTCAATGACGTCTCGGGGAAGCCCATTCCACAAGTTGACAACTCGATTGAAGAAGAAATTCTTAGATTCGTGTGAGTTAAAAGATTTACCAATAATTTTGCAACCGTTTCCCCGCGTGTAATTAGATTGGTCGATAGTGAAGTACTTGCTACAGTTCATATTGTCGTTGCCTTTGATGATTTTGAACACTTGAATTAAGTTGCCTCTTAATCTGCGCTGGGTTAAAGGAAATAGATTTAATTCTCTAAGACGCTCCTCGCTCCTCGTATGATTTGTTCTTTAGGCTAGGTATCATTTTGGTAACTCTACGTTGAACTCGTTCTAGCTTGTCTATATCTTTTTGGTAATAGGGGCATCAGGATTGAACGCAGTATTCCAGAAGAGGGCGGATTAAGGAATTGTAAAGGGTTAGGATAACTTCTTTGGATTTGTGCTCAAATGACCTGCCAATTAAGCCAATTATTTTGTTTGCCTTCTTAACGCCTTCTGAACAATGTTGACTCTGTTATAGGTTACTCGATATTGTGACTCCCAGATCGGTTTCTCTGTCTACAGTCTTAAGCTGAGTGCCATTCATCGAATAGTTTGCTTTCTCATTTCGGTATCCAATGTGTAGTACTTTAAAATTATCCGCATTGAAACTCATTTGCCAATTTTGGGCCCAACATGACAACTTATCTACATTGTGTTGCATATCGTCAACTTGTTCTTTTGAGAGTACGCTATTTGCAATTTTTGTATTGTTAGCAAACTTTGAGATTGTACAGGTGAGACCCTCATCTATGTCGTTGATGTAAATTAGAAAGAGAATTGGTCCTAGTACCGATCCCTGGGGTACCCCGCTACTTACATTGGTCCATTTAGATGCCTTACCGTTTATTATTACTCTTTGCTTTCTGTCGCTGAGCCAATTTTCTATCCATTTCAACACACCGTCTTGTATTCCATGCGCTTTTAATTTTAGCAGTAAACGTTTGTGGGGAACTTTGTCAAAGGCCTTTTGAAAATCAAGGTATATAATATCTATAGCTTTACTCTCATCATAGAGGTTGAGGATATTGTGAAAGAAGTCTAAGAGATTTGTTAAGCAGGAGCGTTTGTTACGAAAGCCGTGTTGAGTATCTTTAAGTATGTTATTTTCCTCTAAGTGATTTACGAGTCTGTCTCTTATGAGCGTTTCTAGCATTTTACATACAACTGAGGTTAAGCTAATTGGACAATAGTTACAGGGTAGGGATTTGCTGTTTTTTTTTAATATCGGTGTTACATTGGCTAGCTTCCACTGATCAGGCATAGTTCCAGACTGCAAGGATTTATTGAATAGCAATGTCAGTGGTTTGGCGAGCTCATCCTTAGCTTCCTTCAGAACTCTAGGTGAGATTGTATCAGGTCCAGGCGTTTTATTTACCTTGAGTTTATCTAAACAATTCAATACTTCTCTCTCTGTAACGGTGATATTGCTTAGAACATCAGAATTATCTATCTGAATCGGCGATGGTGTAAGGGTATCAATGAGGTCTCCTGTTCTAAAAACTGATGCAAAGAAGGTATTGAGGGTATTACTCATTTGTACTTCGTCTTTGGTGTATTCTCCATTTTCATCGACTAACGGTCCAACAGTTGAAGTAACTACTCTCTTCTTTCTGATATAACTATAGAATTCTTTCGGGTTTGTTTTACTTTGATTCGCAACATGTAACTCCAGGGTCTTTTTACTTTGCTTAATTAACTTTTTGGCTTTGCGTCGTAGTTGTACAAATTTCACCCGTTCTTCGTCATTTTGTGAGGATTTTAATCTATAATTAGCAAACTTTTTAGCAAGCAGACAGTTTGAAATATCTTTATTCCACCATTTGGGCTTAGCATTATGGCCTGTACGCTGTATTTTTGATGGTATGCAGTCTTGTACTACTTTTAGGTAAGTGTTTGCTAATGATTCCCAAGATGTATTTATGTCGTTATTGTTAATTAGAAAGCTCCAGTCAGTTTCTTTAAACATTGCTCTAAGTTTATGAAAGTTTGCTTGCTTGAAATTAGGGACTTTCTCGATGCTACTATTTGGTTCGTTACTAGTAAACTTTAAACTGAAAGTTATCGTACGATGGTCGCTGTTACTGAATTCATCCACGACATTCAAATTCTCTATCAATTCTTCTTTTGTTGAAAGTACAAGGTCAAGGACATTATTTCCACGGGTTAGAGATCCAACAAATTGATATAGCGAACTCTCTTGCAAGTTTGCATACAGGTCTTGTCCAGAGTGTGAAGTAAGAGTATCGCCCCACTTGGTCACAGGTAAATTGAAGTCGCCAAAACTTACGGTATCTTGCGAGTTACTTAAGTCTGCTATTTTCTCATAAATTTCTCGGTCAGTTTGCACTGATTGAGCTGGAGGTCTGTATATTAGTGCAAGTATTATTTTTGTACCTTTATTATTCTTTATTAGCACAAAGGATGTGTCGACGTTCACAATTTGAGGTTTTGACAAGAGGGTCGGGTTAAGACTTTCTTTGATAAAAAATAAAACTCCACCTCCATTTCTATTAATTCGTCTTTTCTCAAACATTACATAACCGGGAAGTGAATACTCTGCTAAATAGTCTCTGTCTTCTGTATTGAGCCAAGATTCTGTTATTCCAATAACATCGTAATTTTCTGTGAACACTAGTTACTCTAAATCTGAAAATTTATTGCGTATGCTACGAGCGTTTGCATAGAAAACATTTAAAGTTTTCGATTTGGAATTTACAGAACGCTCTTTATTCAAATTCTTGGTTATGCTCGGATCTACATTTATGTACCTGTCTGCCCTCAGTCCTCGATCCTCGTCCCTGGTTGCCCTCGGTCCTAGGTGTCCTCGATCATTGTCCCTAGTGGTCCTCGGTCCTCGCTGTCCTCGATCATTGTCTCTGGTGGTCCTCGATCGTTGTCCCTGGTAGTTCTCGGTCCTCGATCGTCACCCCGGGTCGTCCACGGTCCTCGATCCTCGTCCCTGTTGGTCCTTGGGCCTCGAATCTCGTCCCTGGTGGTCCTTGGTTGGCTCTGCTTTTTCTCTGAAAATCCTTTACTGCATCGTGAAGAAGGCAGCCAAATCTTGCTGCTCCCACCTGGTTCAGATGGTCTCCATCCGCTACAAACAGATGATCTTCACGGTAGAAGTCATTCCAGGTATTGATGAATCCGATGTTTTCCTCCCTGCAGAGGTCAGCCAGACGACTGTTACAATATTGGTACAATATTGTGAACTAAATATATAATCTACAGGCGAGCCGATATCATGGCATGGCCTCCTAAACCTCCCTTGACAACAAGGCTCTTTATTGTTCTGTAACCAGCCACACCCTAATACATTGTTACGACTGGGGTTTAAATATATCAGGGCTCTTATTCATTGGACTAGTAATGGCATAAATGTTGCAACGGAAAGCGCTAGCTCCAACCTCTGATGTATATTCGCAGTGAACAAAGAACACAAATACTCTACAGAGTTCTATATGCAATAATAGGCTATCAAACTCTCAATAAATGTGCGTCTACTCTAGGCTTAATGTTATGTGAAAACAGCCTATTACTACCTATAACCGAAGGTGCTTGGTTATGGTATGCAAAGTAAGGTGGTAAGAGAAGTTACAGCTTACGTTACTTTAATCAATAAATGTCAGGCACTCCTGCATGAAAGAAAGTGCACTAAAGTCCTTCAACACTAACAAGGAATCTTCTTTAAATGTTAGATGCTATAAAGATGCTCGTATCGGAAATGGAACCTAAAAAGGCAGGCAGCGGAACAATGCTCGTGCAGGCTATGCACACAAAAAGGCAGAATATATAATGCCGTCGGAGCCAAGAACATCCTAAACACTACAACAATAATAATCGCCACGACAATGCAGTATTCCTATCAACAAAAAGAGCCTAAGTCGTTTGTGTCTCCATACATCAAACTAGGCTGCGAAATGCTTGTGTAATCATAAATGGGTATGCATAAAAAAGAGTAATTAGGTTAATATACTTAATGTCTACTTTGACTGACAAAGTCTAGCTAGAGTCAATGATACGAGATACTGGTGCGCATGGCATGCCGCATAGCCTAGTGCAAATCTCAAGTCTGTGCATCAAATATTACATTATAGGGAAGGGTAGCTCTCTTGAGAAACCTTAATACCGAAGTATTAAGCGTTCTCCTGGCGTACCTCAAAGACAAACAATCGAGACTAGAACAGTGCAGAATGGTATAGGCAAAAAGCCCTCATTCGTGCATGCTCTACTCTCAATGGCACACAGACTAGAATTTACTTAATCAACTCCAGTTCTCAGGTATGTCGTGCAGCTTTTAACTAAAGCCAGCACTCATAGGAAACAATACCTTATAATATCAGACTCCTAGTCTAGCATTATCTAATCCAGCAGAACACTAATAATTAAAGGAAGCAGTACTAAACAATATGAATGTCAACCAATGCTTCGTGATCCACTTATCTTAACAACTAACATACATAGGTTATATCAGACCTTAACGCACAATACAACTGGCCAGCATGAAGCTGATTTTGCAGAGTTAACCAGAGGGGATATAATGTTAATAAAAGGTGGTGAAAGATAAGGAAAATGAGAGAGATAGGCAGAGGAAAAGGTTCTCAGGTGCGGAGAGGGGGACAGATAGCAAGGGATAAGATAGATGCGTTCTAGAAACCAGATCTGAGGGAGAGAGTGGCGAGGAACTGTATATATACTCGCACTAGCTCGAGCCGCGTGGGAAAAAAGCGGTTACAAGTCCTCTAGCCACTAGCAAGGGAGCTAGCAGCATGGTAAGGACCTCTCTCCACCAACCCCCACGAGGCAGCCAGCCGTGACGTCATCGAGCGGGACAAAAACACTGCGCGCTCCCTCTCACTCTGTTCTACTCTCTCTCTCTCCCAGATCCCATCATTACTAGTTAATGATAAAACATATACTTTACAATTAAATATATAAAGCCTTGACATGGGTGAAAACAAAGAGCCTTTCTGGACTGCCCATGACACGAGCTTTCATATGAAATAAAGCACACTCTAATACATAAACTGTAGCCCCATCCACTGCCCTGGTGATCCTAGTGAGTCACTGTAGGACAAGCCATGCGGTTCTAACGGAGTGGTTAACGTCACAACATGTAGAACCTCTATTCAATGTGTCTCATTATGAACCCGATATATATACCCATATCAACATGGTGGCAGCTGGGTAAGCAGTGTAAGTGTGAATGAAGTACTGATGACCAAATTCTACAGCTGAACTTTTTTTTTTTTTTTATATATTCCAACTACTCCCTCTCGGGCATAGGCTGAGAGCCTGTACATTCCACCGCTCAACACGGTGAAGCCCGTGAGGTCTTGTTCCAGTCTGGGGAGTGAGACATGTGAAGCATCCATTCATGGCTCGAAGCAGCTCCATCTCTGAAGCGGCTGGTTGCTTCATTCAAGTGCTTCACTGTCTCACCCTCCAGACTCAGACCCTCACTCTCAGAACGCCACCTATTGAGCAGTGAACTCACTAGTGAGTAATCTTTGGATTTAACCTCGAAAAGTCGAAAGATATGAGTGACGTCATGGCATTCACTTCACAGCCGATGTTCGTCTGCAAATCTGAGATTGAGCAAGCAGTGGCGTGGAGGCGTTACAAGAAGAAACTCGATCTTTACATCATCGGCAACGGTCTGAAGGGTAAGAGTGATGATATTAAATTAGCGAAATTGTTGACTGGAGGTGACATTTTGCTAGATATCTACGATTCTTTTGGCATAGAAGATGAATCTGCCCTGGCTTATGCTACATTAATTGGGAAATTTGACAAGCATTTTTCACCAAGAGATGAGCAGCTGATGGCGAGGTACAACTTTCATGATAGCATGCAAAGGAAAGATGAATCCTTGGAATCTTTTATCACTAGGCTGAAAACTTTGGTAAAACACTGTGGATATGGAGAACTTCAAGATGAACTTCTGAGGGATAAAATTGTTTTTGGTTGCCAAGAGAATACACTTCGGGAAAAATTCTTTAGGGAGGATAGCCTAACCCTAGATGTTGTACTTAAGATGTGTACTGCCTATGAAACTTCAAGGAGATCAATGACAGCATTTCGAAGTGACAAGCAGGAGTCTCTACACAAACTCAGTGCAAAACCCAAGAAGAGTAATCTACAATCAACAAAGACTAAGCCTAACCTTAAGCAGTGCGACTTGTGTGGTTTAGCACATTATTGGGGTAAGAAGAACTGTCCTGCAACTGATACCAAATGTCATAAATGCAAGGAAACGGGACACTATGCCAAGAAATGTCCAAGTAATGCAGCGACCGGCAGAGCAGCAAGAAGTACAGCGACAGGAGGCAAAAAGAAGACATCGCGCAGAGTCCATGCGGTAGAAGATGGAGACACAGACGAAAACGACGACTCAGAAGATAACTCAAGAGGACGGGAATACATCATGAACGTACCGACCGGATCCAGAGGAAAACACATAATGGCTAATCTCATGGTCAACGGTAATAAAGTGAAGTTTCAGATCGACAGCGGGGCAAGTGTGAATGCCATTCCAAGTCATCTGGTACCGGACGCAGAGCTACAGCCGTGTGAGTCAACTCTTCAAATGTGGAACTCTACTACAATTCAGCCGTTGGGAAAGTGTAGGATTGATGTCCGCAACTGCAAGCAACCACAAAGGTACTATTCTGTTGAGTTTGTTGTTGTAAAACAGGTTGTTACACCAATTCTTGGTAAGCGAACGTCTGAGAAAATGGGGTTCATCACAGTTAACTATGAAAACATCTGTGCAATGAATGACATTCTAACAGACTATGAAGACGTATTTGCTGATGAAGTTGGCAAGATACCAGGAAATGTTCATCTAACAGTGGATGAGTCGGTGAAACCTATTGCAATTCCTTCATGTAGAGTACCATTGAGCATAAAGTCGAAGGTTAACACCTTATTGGCGGGCTAGGCGGTCTAGGGGACCGTAGCGCCCAACGGTTTTTTTTTTACCCTAAATAGGGTTGTTTATGTGATCATTTTCATGCCTAAATAAGACCCAGAGCGTAAAACAAGTATCTATCCCTGAAAGGGCGTAAACAGAGCTTTCCAATGACACCCGAACCATCCTTGTACGACAGCTGGTTCTCTTGCAACGATCGTGCAACACGAGTGCAAAAACCCTGTAATTAGGTCATTTCCCTACATAATTCCCTGTGTAGCGAGTGTGAGAGGGGAGGGAAGGGTGGGATTCATGTCAGTAGGTCCGCCGCGGTGGTCTGGAGCAGTCATACGCTTGCTACGCTCCTCCCACCACTCATCTCTCTCTCTCAGCAACATTACGTAGTGAAAATGGCACACGACATAAGTTGTGAACCGCCACTTAGTCCATATTTATTTCACACGACATAAGTTGCGCGCCGTCAAAGAAGGGTTAAAGAGAAACTGGAGCAGTTGGAGCAGGAAAATGTCATTACTACGGTCGACGAGCCTACAGAATGTGTAAGTCGAATGGTAGCAGGAACCAAGAAGTCGGGGGATCTGAGAATTTGCATTGACCCTCAAGCTCTGAACAAAGCACTCATAAGAGAGATGCACCCTCTATCGGTAATTGACGACATTCTGCCTGACCTTGCAAAAGCCAAAGTATTCTCAAAGTTTGACCTCAAGAATGGCTACTGGCACTGTGTGTTGGATGAAGAATCACGCAAGCTGACAACATTTCAAACACCGTAAGGGAGATACAGGTGGAACAGACTTCCTTTTGGTCTGGCTGTAAGCAGCTAAATTTTTCAGAAGCTACAACTGGTTCTGGATGATCTACAAGGCGTAATTTGTGTTGCTGATGATATTTTGGTCTTTGGAGTTGGTGACACTGATGAAGAAGCTACAAGGGATCATGACTCAAAGCTGAGAAACCTACTGGACAGATGCCGAGCAAAGGGTCTGAGGCTGAACAGAGCAAAGACTGAGCTTGGTAGTACAGAGATCACATTCCTAGGTCACAAGATCTCGCGGGATGGTCTGATGGCTGACCCAAAGAAGATTGAAGCAATCGTGAAGATGCAAGCACCAGAGGATGTGACTGCAGTACGACGACTGTCTGGAATGGTGAACTACTTGAGTAAATTTGTACCCAGTCTATCGGATGTCATGGAGCCTATGAGGAAGCTGACCCATAAGGACACCAAGTGGAACTGCACAAGAGAACATGATGAGGCATTCAAGAGGATCAAGAAGATGATGACCCAAACACCCATCTTACAGTACTACAACCCAGAGCAAAATTTGGAGATTCAATGCGATGCATCTCAGAAAGGTTTAGGAGCAGCGTTACTTCAAGAGGGTAAACCAATCGCTTTTGCAACCCGAGCACTGACTGACACGGAGACACGATATGTGCAGATAGAGAAGGAGACTTTGGCAATCGTCATTGCACTGAACAAGTTTCATCAGTATTGTTTTGGGAGGAAGACGACAATCCAGAGCGACCATAAACCTCTAGAAGCTATCCAAAATAAGCCGTTGTCAAGTGTACCAAGACGACTGCAAGGGATGTTGATGAGGATACTACAGTATGATGTCGAGATTGTTCACAAGAAGGGCAAAGAAAT